>BOLG01001056.1:0-19611 GCA_016861445.1 Oryzias woworae | reverse complement strand
CCCCCCAGCAAGGGCTGATCTGCCGTCAGGAGAGGAGAAAACGAGGAGGAGGCAGACTAAAGTGAGCATTAGCTGTGGACTTAGAGGTTTGTTCTGGTTCCTCTGGTAAGAAGAGCCAGCCCGTTTAAGTGTGATTGAGCACGGCTTACACAGATCAATGGTTATCCTCTCCACTGTTTTGTTTTGAGCTTTCTTTCTGGATTGACTGCGACGAGCGAGGAAAGACATTTGTCTGGCGGCGCAGCAGCCAACATTCCTTGGTTGTGAGTCTGGTTCCGGCTTTTCTTCCTTTAAAACTGGCAAAGACAAACTTTAGCATTAATTACTGTCGCACACACGACTCCTGTCGTCTGAGCCTGAACATTCACTGTCAAAACACTAACTTAGATTATCTGATGCTTCTTAAACGCACTCGTGTTCTTCACATGTGGCTGCTGCTGCAGCTGTAGCTGAACATCCTCTTTTAAAGCATTTTCATAAAACATTTTGTTTTAATCAATTCTGAGCAGTTTCGTTGTGTTGAACTAAATTACATTTGAAAACTGCAGTTTTCAGCCATTGATCTCAATCACTGATGTTTGATTGATCCAGGATAAGGATTTCTGAAAAAATCAAGCTCCCAAATTTCCAGCAGACACCTTCAAAACTGACCAGACTCGGGGGTGAAGATACTCAACATAAATATATATATATATATATATATTCTTCTCAATTTGTGGAGTAAATGACAAATACTAATCCAAGAAATCAGCATGGATCTTTGTTAACCACAGGAATTATCAGAGAAAAACTGCTAACTGAGTTATTTAAATATTGCTACTGTAATCACAAGCAAGCTAAGCAAAATGTTGGGCTTTAAAGCTACAAAAGGGAAATGTTTTCTCTTCTGTGTGAAACCTGTGACTCTGGTGTGATGCGACTGAACACTTCCTGTCATGCTGGTCAGGTGGAAGAAAAAACTGTTCTCTGAAGATGCAGAAGCTGCTGGAAGAACCAAAGGTTTGCCGAATAGAATTTCCATACAAAAGATTCTGCCGCTAAGAACCGAAGTTCCTGCTGTGAGGAGGAAAGACCCCTAAGGTCCTTCAGTGGAGTAATGAGATCTGCAGCATTTTCTCCTTCAGTTCCTTCAGTTATGATGCGGGTGAACTCCTCATAGAGCCCTGACACACACTTGATCCAGCTTGTATGTTAATAGATTTTTGAAACCAGTACCTAGTATTACAGTTTGGAAATAACTTACAAACACTGGCCTGAATAGAAAAGATCATCTCCATTAGATGATCCATCCTGTCAGTCATCTTTAAACAGGATCCATTTAAACCTGCTGCATTTAAGTTCAGATTTGGGAGGTTTGAGGTCTTCTTTAGCCTCTACGTTAATGAGAGTCAAAATCTCTGAAGCTAATAACACCCGCGTGTTCAAGCAAACATTTTCAATGAAAAGTCTGTGTAAACATGTGAGCATTTCTGGCTTCTTCTTTCAAAACTCTCACGTTGTTCACTTTCAGTCACGTGCTTGGCTATGTGCACAACGTGCCGCCATTAAACACGCATCGAAAGTTAAACCAGTTGAACTTTGACCAATCAGGGACTCAGATTTGATTGTGACATACTGGTTTTGTCCTGTTGAATTCACTGAAGGGAAAGAGAAATGAATAAGTTAATAAATAACACAAGTCGTTCATTTATCAGAACAGAGCCACTACTAGTTCGTACTGTACCTGCGCTGGTATGGGTAGCAACAGTCCAGTGTGAACACCATATGCTCAATGTGCAGTCAAGAATAGGCATCACATGCCTAGAAGTCAAACATTTCTCTATTTCTTTTGAACATCTTTTGTTTTGCTTTGTCTAAAACAAAGAAAACCAGGGCATAAGAAAAAATGCATCCAGTTGTTGGGAATTCAGTTCCAAAGGAGTGAAAGAATCACACAACTAATTGTGAAAAGATTTAAAGTGAATGATGAAAAAGTTTGCTGATTTTTGTTAACAAGGATCAATATTCACCAAAATGTGAAGAAAGTTTAATCAAATTTGATTAAATCTTTTTTTTATTTATGGCATTTATTACCACAGAAAAATACTGTCAAGAATGAGAGAAAATCCTATTAAAAAGTTGATCTTTTGTTTTAATAGCAATGTACTAATTTATTTTAAAGTTTAAACAAAAAATTTGCATTTAAATGCATATTTTTTATTGAGAGTTTCCATTTTTGATTGCGATTGTTCCAAAGAGAAGGAGTGAGCTTAAAATTCACAAAACAGCTGCTTTGAAAAGTACATTTTAATAAGGGATTTCTGAAGGTCTTCAATCCAGGGTCATAACTAACCACTACACCACCGTGTAGTCATGTATGTTTGAAGCTAAATAAAATATAACATAATCTATTGTCATATTTAAGTAATCTCAGAGGAACAGATAAACTAAATGCAAACTTGTTTAAATAGTTGTGATCCAACACAAACTAAAGTATGAATTATTCCCAGCAGCAAGTGAGTGCAGAGAGACTCTTTCAAATCTGTGGGACAGTTTTGGGGAAAATATTATTTATTAATTCTAATTGTTTTATCATTTTGGCAGAACATTAAATATTTTTCATTACATTATGAATCACAATTTCATACAGTTTTTAATATGACATTGACCACATTAACATTTTAAAATCTAAGAAATACAAACTAATATTCACACACAAGATAATTATTATAAAAAATAAAAATAAATAAATATAAAGAAAGAGAAGTGTTTTATCTTAGATGGTTCAATTTCATTTCATTTCTAGTCTTCTCTCTGCCTGCCAGTTGATAATTCTGCTTGTGAATGTGAAACCAGTTAATGTCTGATACTTCAGACTTCATTAATACATTAAAATTTAACTTTCAATTTGTGGTTTTAGGAGTTTTTATACTATCAAATGTATCTCCCGAATAGATAGGAATATGATTTATAAAAACTGTTTAGAAGCAGAGTACATATAAATCCTGTTTTTATGCACACATTGTTAAAAATGTACAGTATGCAGGAACAAATGACTCGACAGCAAAACAAGTGAACACAAAAAAAATTTCCGTTTGTTTATAAAATACGCATACCCAAATTGTGCTGAGGTGCTGCTGCACAAAAGGCAGAAAGCAGCTTTTCCAGTGAGTAGTAAACTATAATTACATTATGTAGGGGCGGCTGGTCACTTAACTAAAATAAAACAAATGGTTCTATAATTTGACACCAAAAAGCAACAGCAACAGTGGACAGAAATAATGCTTGTCTGAATGGAAGCAGAGGAAAGAAGCTTCCAGCAGATCCAGAGTCAGGAGTCACCATCTGCTGTGACGGCTCCAGGTTTCAGCGCACAGGAAAGACAAAAAACATCACTTATGAGACAAAAAAAGGTGAATTTAGAACCATACCTTTGAGAGAGCAGACAGAAGGAAGAAAAACTTAAAAACACTAGAACAAGACATGCAGGTCTGAAACTGGATTAATGGTGTGTACTTTAATGGATGAGAAAGAGTACAAACTAGAGCAGGTGTACAGTGAGGAAGGTGTGAAAAAAAGCTCATTTATTCTAAACTAACAGTGAAAAAGATGTAGTTTTCTTAAAAACACAACCCTGTGATAACAGGACTTGGAAGACTGAGAATCTTCACAGACTTGTGTCCAAATGGACCTAAAACCTGAAGCCTTCGGTCAGCCAAACTGAAGGCTGCAGGCTCAGAACTCAGGACCACTCATCTCCCCCTAACCACAAATATCCTTAAGAAGGAGGGTTTTATGTTCAGCCTAACAGACAGAAAGGAAACAGGAAGTTGATTCCACCAAGAGGCGCCTGATAGCTGAAGGATCTGCAGCACATTCTAGTTTGTAAAGTTCTAGGAATAATCCTGTAAGTGTTCTGTTTGGAAAAAAAAACAGAACTATGAACTTTTCAAGATATTATTGAGCCTCCTATGTTTATATAAAAATGTTCAACTTGATTCTGTTTTTTACAGGCAACCATGAAGAGAAGCTAAAATTGGTTTAAAAAATATCTTCTTCCACTAAGAACTCTTCTCTGCTTATTCTGAGACAGGATTTTCTTGATTGTAGAAACACTGCCAAAATAAAGAAGGACATTCCAGAAACTGGATTCATGTGAGAGTTAAGAGTCAAGTCTTCCTCAAAAATGACTTTCTTACAGCAGGACTGGAGACCAAATGAATGTCATCCAGACGGATCCTGATGTTACAGAGGAATTCCTGAGGAGGGTCAGGCCCTTGAACAAAAGTCTAGGTTTGATCCAGGTTCAGTAAAGTAAAAGGAGAACTTGCTCAAGTCTTTACATTTTCAACACATGCTGAAAGTTCTTGTAAAGGAGGACAAATGTACTGGTTTAATAAATAGGAATGGTCAGAGTATATCAGTGTAACAATTGAAATGTGCGCTGTTATTCCTGAGAAAGTTACCAAATGAAATGACGGCTGGAGTAAACACAACTGTACCAAGCATAGATCCCTGTGGTACACCATAAGTGATCTACAGTCTGTAGATTCTTCGTTTCCATGATCAAACTGGGGTCTAACTTGACTGAAAGCATCGTAAAGCAGTTCCTGTCATGCTACTTTGGATTTGTTTTCCATGAGCTCCCCCTGCTGTTTTATTATTTATTTAATACCAAATCTGTCACTTTATGCACCCACATCCACTCCCTCTGTCTGCACCACCCTGCCCCCTCCCAGATAAAAAAAAAAACACTGATTTTACTTCAGGTTTAACTGCTTAAGCTTAAGCTGCATGTCCTTTACTAATTTGCTTTCCTACAATCTGCCAGCCTCCATCGTTTTTGAGCCGGGGTATAACCGGATCAAACCTGAACCTACCTGTGGGCCGGCCCTGAAAACCTTCATCAGATGGAAGTTTAGCTGAATCTTCAGCTCCACACTTTAGTTTTTACCATAACTCTAAGAAGACATCCGTCATCTTTGCACCCTTGAAGTTCTTGTTGTGTCGCCTGGCTTTGATGCCAGTGATGGACTGCTGAGCAAACATTTCAACTCTCTGACGAAAGAAGACATTGCTGAATTATTTGGTTTATCTAAGCAGCTTAAGATTAATGAGAAAATCAATTTTCTGAGTTCTTTGTAAGTCTGTTTGCTCGGTTAAATCCACATGAACGAGAACTTTAGAGAGGCTCAATTTAACTGTAACCCGGGATTATCCTAATTACACACAATCCACTGGCTGGGCCTTTGACGGTTGAGCCTCATTTGATTCTGCGTGTGAGCACATGAGGGCGGAAACCCCCCATCGTCTGCTGTTGTTACAGACCCTAAATAAGGTTGCAGTCTAGCGGAAAGATGCCCGCTCTTTGCGCGTCTGTGGCTTTATCTAAAAAACTTTTTCACATCTCCAGAACGTTCTTCTCAATAAAATGATCCAAACTCAACCCGGTGTTTTGGGATTCATTCAGGGGGTTTATTCATTGCTTTTCATGACCTATTTTCTTCCATGTTTATATGGCAGAAGGCATGAGTTTGTCTCACCTACAACAGCCGTCATGTAACGGGTCAGATCTGCATGTTCCTGCAGCATCAAAGATCTGTTGGTTTGCCTGAAGCTGTGCTGTGTTTTTGCTTCCTGGAAGATCTGAACTTTGTTTTAAAAATCAGACGTTTCTCCAAAATCCAACTGTGTATGTGTTTCAAATGAACTTATATGAGAGTTAAAGACTGGATTGAAGTTGAAGACAGGAGCAAAGCTCAGCTAAAAGTCCAGAAAGCTAACTCAGTAATAATTCAGGCAAAGGTCAGGACAGGTAGCAAAGAGGCAGAGTCAGGTACGGAGCAGGGTCAGGTACGGAGGAGGGTCAGGTACGGAGCAGAATCAGGTACGGAGAAGGGTCAGTTAATGGGTGATCAGCTCAGGAATGCTCACTCAGCTTGGGCACAAACAATACATTGCATTGAATGTCTTCCTGAGCATTGCTGAGGTGTCCTCATGGTTTATTGACAGATGAGAGTCAGGTGGGAGGCATCCAGACACTGTGTGCTGGCGTTAATGGGTGATGAAGTCCAGTCAGTAGTCTGGGGATGGCTCCCGCCGGTGACCAGAGGGAGAGACAGTACGCTGACTCCTCACAATTATAAGGCAGATTTTTATTACTGAGCCAATTCAAGGATTTTAGGTATGCCATGAGGTTCAAAAAATAGAATAAAGGTCACTTAAGTTGCTGTGATTTAGTTTTGGTTTGTAAGATTTACACATTTCTGGATGAGATGCACTACAAACAGTAAAATAAACTTTTTTTAAATCATTGCTGAGATATTACAACCACTATTTATGCCTCATTGAGAATATTCTAAGGGACACAGGTTGTCTTTTATTTTGAAAGGAAGTCATGTGAACCTCTATAAATAATAATAAACTATTGTTATCATCTTGAGAAAAAAATACTCTTTGTGTTTCTGTTTTATTCATGAAAAAATAGTTAATTGTATGCATCACGGTAGTAACAGTAACGTGAATAAAAATCCATGTCTTGTTTTTCCAAAGGGTGGATTAAGACTTTGTGGCTCCTTTTGGGTTGTGTTCAGTGAGAAATCATCTCCCAGTGGGACATGCCCGGAACACCTCCCTAGGGAGGCGTCCAGGGGGCATCCAAACCAAATGCCCAAGCCACCTCAACTGGCTCCTCTCGATGTGGAGGAGAAGCGGCTCTACTCCGAGCTCCTCCCGGGTGACCGAGCTTCTCACCCGATCTCTAAGTGAGCGCCCAGCCACCCTACGGAGGAAGCTCATTTCAGCAGCTTGGATCCAGGACCTTGTTCTTTCGGTCATAACCCAGAGCTCATTGGGGCGTAGATCGACCGGTAAATTGAGAGCTTTGCTTTCTGGCTTAGCTCTCTCTTCACCACGACGGACTGGTACAGCAACCGCATGATGGTGGACGCAGCACCAATCCGCCTGTCGAGCTCATGCTCCGATCTTCCCTCACTCGTGAACAAGAGCCCAGGATACTTAAACTCCTCCACTTGGGGAAGGAGCACTCCACCCACCCAGAGAGAGCAAACTACCTTTCTCCGGTCGAGAACCATGGCCTCAGACTTAGCGGTGCTGACCCTCATCCCAGCCGCTTCACACTTGGCTGCAAACCGTTCCAGTGCATGCTGGAGGTCCTGGCTCGATGAAGCCAACAGGACAACATCATCTGCAAAGAGCAGAGAGGAAATCCTGTGGTTCCCAAACCAGACCACCTCCGGACCCTGGCTGCACCTAGAAATTCTGTCCATAAAGACTATGAACAGAACCGGTGACATAGGGCAGCCCTGCCGGAGTCCAACATGCACCGGGAACAGGTCTGACTTAGTGCCAGCTATGCGGACCAAGCTCCTGCTCTGGTCATACAGAGACCGGACAGCCCTGAGTAAGGCTCCCCGGACCCCATACTCCCAAAGTACCCGGTCGAACGCCTTTTCCAAATCCACAAAACACATATGGACAGGATGAGCGAACTCCCATGAACCCTCCAGTACCCTAGACAGGGTGTAGAGCTGGTCCACAGTTCCACGGCCAGGACGGAAACCGCATTGCTGTTCTTGAATCTGAGGTTCGACTATTGGCCGGGGACTCTCCTCTCCAGTACCCTGGTATAGACTTTCCCAGGGAGGCTGAGGAGTGTGATTCCCCGGTAGTTGGAACACACCCTCCGGTCCCCCTTCTTGAAAAGGGGGACCACCACCAGGTGAACACACACATGTTTATTTTAAATCCCTCATTTGACAAAAAAACAAAAAAATGTTATGTTTATTGGTACAGGGAGTGTTCAATAAACCCAAACTCTTCACAAAGACCTGCTGTAGAGACCCACCTGTGGCCTCTGAGCCACTCCACTTCAACAGGGGAGTTAAAGGCCTTGCTCAAGGGCACTACAGCCACATTACAGAGGTGAAGAAGACACCGCTGAGTCTGCATCCAGGTTCCATTCTACTGGTCCTACACAAACCAGCCCCCCTCAAAGCAAAGATCTTTTTCACAAACTTCTACCACGTCACATTTTTTTCATAAGATGATTTGAAAAAATACATGACATACATGAATGACATAGTCAATGTTTCTAATCTTTTAAAACTCATTTTATATGTTGACGACACAAATATATTTTATCCTATGGACAATCAAAGGGAACTTTTCCATGTGGTGAACACAGAGTTAAAAAAATAAAACATGAATGGATTACAATAAGCTATCTTTGAACCTTGACAAAACCAAAGTGATGTTTTTATCATTACAAGGTCAGTCCAGAGCTCTCAATTAAAATAAATAACGTCTTCATTGAAAGCATCACAGAAATCAAATTCTTAGGGATTGTAATCGATAATAAATTAAGCTGGAAGATACACATCAGACACATACAAACTAAAGTTTAAGTTTCAAGCTATCTTGTTCATACAAAGAATTTATTTGCTCAATCCAGACTTTTAAAACTTTATGACCTTGTTGATTTTTGCACCATCCAACTCCTATGCAGAGCTAGTGGGAAAACATCACCATTGAATATCTAACAACAGTTCTTAGAAAATGAAGGAGGAACAAACTGAGGGGATGTAGGAAGTTCAAGATCAAACTGAAGGAAAAGAAAGAAAAGTTTCTGTGTCTGTGTGTGGATCTAAACTTTGGAACGGGTTAAGTAATGAGCTCAAACAATGTTCAAACATCAAAAACTCAAGACAATGTTTAAAAAGAACTCAAATTTCACAATATGAAGAGTTAAAGTTCAACTTTTGTTTGAATAACTCCAAATATGTGAATGTGTGAACTTGAATGTTGTAAAATATTTTTTTTAATTATTTTTTTTCCATGACAAACAATGAGTATTAAATTGTTTTGTGTGTAATAATGCAATAATCACTGAAATGTTACTCAAAATGTATTTAAAATCTATTGATTTCTTTACTTGATCTCAAATATGTACCAATGATGACTAGATTATGTAAATTTGTGTTCTACTGATAATCAATGTTCATTACATATTAGTTACCTACACTGTGAATCAATAATGTTTACGGGAAAAAAATGTTAGAATTCTCTCAGATAATAATCAATATGCACTTTTTTGTTAATTGTAAACTTGATTTGCTATGTGAAAGAATGATTTCTGCATGGATGTAAAATGGTATTCTAATGATCATCAATGAGTTTTACATAACTGTTATTTGTCTCAGTTGATATTTCTGTGATTATTTTTTTTTTCTCGTGTACTGTCCAATTTATGCTTGAAATCATTCAATCAATCAATCAAAATGTGTTACCATGAGGCAGGACTGTGATGTGCTGCTGACAGAGACAGACCCTTCTGCAAGCTGAGGTCCTGCAGACACCTGGACCTGATCAGAATCAGAACCCAGAAAGTACCAAATTACCAAAGCTTTTTCTGCCTTTGAAACCACTTTTTGACTCTCCGTTGCTCTGATGCTTCTCTACTCTAATGTCAAATACAACAAGCCGGCAGTTCTTTTACGTCAACCTAACACTGTGAGCTGCTAGTTGGGAACGTTCCCGGCTTTTCCCACACCAACTAAAAGCCCAGGCTGTGACCTCACTTTAAAGAGCCATGAATCCTGCAGGAATTCACATGGCTTTTCTGGAATTTCTGTCACAGTTTCTGAGAATTTTCAAAGGTGTTTGAGTCACGAAATATTTCTGAGGGATCATCATATCCAGATAAGGGTTGCTAAATAAATGAAGCTTGATATATTTTTAAATATTAATGTAATGTTTCCTTTTCTCACAAGTTTCAAACCAAAATAATGACAGGATGTGGGAATCCCTGAATTATCAAAGGCCACAAGTTTTAATGTAGACCTAAGGAAATTATGCATTTAGTGAAAATTTGATGATGAATCTTTTAAAACTGAAAATCAGGTCTTTAGAACCGCACAGCTCTTCCTGTCTGAACTTTGAACAAAGAAGCCATCTAGAAACATCTGAGGAAGTTCTTCTTTATGATAAAACCAAAAAGTTTAGATAAAAGCAGAATAAATGGTTGGAGTCATTTGGAGCATCCTTGCTCCCTCTTGTGGTGAATTTGAAATCACCTGGAGGTGCATTGCCTGTTTGTCATTAAAACTGTTCTTGTTCCTGTTCTGCAGGTAACAATGAAACTGGACCAAGCCTAATGCGTTGAAGGTCTAAATGAAATCAGACTTTAATGTTTCCACACATTCATGACTTCTATCCTGAAGAAACCATCAAATAAGTTTGTTTCTGGTTGTTTCCCTCCTGCTTTGAGTTCATCTTTTAAACTGAAGTTTTCTGCAGTTTCTCTTATTTGTTTTTTAAAAGTCTTCTTGAGCTTTAGATGTCCCTTCAGTGTGGTCCCCTCAGAGGCTGTGGGTGTTCCTGCAGACTCACGAGTGCTCGACCTGTCAGGACAAGAAGGAGCTCAGGGGTGCCTGCAGTACTCTGGGGATGAGGGATTACTGGGTAATCTGGGTGTTTGCAAACAGGTAAGGATTTGGGTTAGATGGGCTGATTCTGCTGGGATGTCCCGCTCAGGAACTTGGTGGGTGTTCCCAGCTCCTCTGGCTTGTTTGCTTGTCAATCATCAGAGGTCGGATGTCGCTTTTGATCTTGACTGAAACTGCAGTTACAGCATGTAGTTCTGAAGAGCTGAACTGATCCTGATGCCGTTTATTCTGTCAGATTGAAGCTTTTTATTAAACCTGCTTTTCATTTTTCCTTTAATCTCTTTCCTCTGAAACTAGGAGCAAACCAAAAAGATACAAAAACTTTTGAGGCTACACCAGTGTGGGCTGCACCTTAATCGTCTGTAGATATTACAATGAGAGAAATGTCCGTTTAAAATATAAATACAAAATAAATACTTGTGCACTTAGGATCAAGTAGAAACTGAGTCCTCTGGACTCCAGCTTTGATGAACTGTTAGATTAGTGGTGACGGGCCCCGGGGCCACACAAGCATGAAGCCTTTGGCACCTTAAGCCCCACACATACCCCAAACCATCAGAACTTTCCTCAGTTGGCTGTGCCTGCATGTGCTGTGGTTAACCGGATGCAAACATCCAACCAAAAAAATGTCTCACCGTGAACCTTCAGTCGCGTAAACTGGCTTCATCATTTGCAGCACTTTAGTTACAGAGAAAATAAATGTAAATGTTTTTCTGGCTATAAAAGATTTTAGATTCAGACTTTTTATTTAGGGAGGATACATGTTCATTCTTTTTATTTTGAAGACCAGTTTTAAGACCAAAATTGACATTTAAAAAATCAGCATTCCTTGTATGATGGAGTATTTTATTCATTTTATTTTCAGAGACTTTTAAATGTAATCATCCTTCAGATTACAGAGCTTTCAAAGTATAACCAAATTTGGGGAAATGTAAGTTTTGTTTTGTTTTTTCTCCTTAAATGATTTTTATGTTTGTATTATGCTTTCTTTGTAAAGTTGAGTCTGAGTTTTCATGATGTTTGAGAGCATCTGTGCCCGTGTGGTTGATTGTACCGCCCCCTGGTGGGGCATTCTCCGACCAGAGTTACACCAAATCAAATGAAGATGTGATGTCAGGCCCTGGTGTCTCTCTGCAGAGTGTCCTTTGGATGTCTCCATTAGGATGAGATCCTCCATGGAAGTCACCTACAACCTCGCCAGGGTTCAGACAGAACATCCCTTCAGGGAACATCCCTGTCAAGCAAATGTGTTTGCTCAGACTCTTCCATCTTGGAGTCTGAGGATGGAGGTATCAAACAGTTGTTTAATGCACATGCAGTGCTGCATACACACATGTGCATGGATTCAAACAGGCTGCACTCACAGACAGGAGCTGCTGAATCTGAGCCCTGCTGTCAGTCCATCTCTAAAGCATCATTATTCCTCTGTCATGGCGCTGAATGATCAATGATGCTGAGGGTTTGCATTAATAATTTGTAAAAGAGGAATGTGTCTGTATGAGGGGAGGCGTGCTGGGGGGGGTCTGTTGTGCTGTGGGATGCAGGAAGGCTGATCACTCATGTGTCAGGGGAGTCTAATGCAATTATGCCTGTTTGCTTACACCATGTGTCCTCTTCCGTCTGCGCAGCAGCATCAGGGCTGCTCCCACCGACACCCCCTCCACTCCGCTCCCAGTTTGTTTGCAGGGGGTGTCCATGTGCCCCGCTTCACTGTCACTAATTAAGTAACCAATATGTCTTGGGGGGTGGGGGTGGGGGGGTGTCAGTGAATAAGATGTGTTTGCAGCTCAGACTAAAGTCCAACTCAGAAGTCAAAAGAGACATTGTGAGAGTTTGGGGAGGGGGGGGGCATATTTATAGATCTATAATGGAAGAAGGAACGGCTCCATGGGGGGAGATGAGTTTGTCTAAAAGATTAGTGATGGTCTCCTTACAGCTGCTTCTCCCTCATCTGTTCTTTCTCTCGCACATGACGGATGGATGGATGGATGGATGGATGGATGGATGGATGGATGGATGGACGGACGGACAGACGGACGGATAGATGGATGAATGATGGATGGATGGATGGACGGTCTTGCTGATGACCCCCCGGGACGCGCTGACATTTCTCTTTGTGGATCCAGTGCCAGGGCTGATATTGGGATAATCCGTCCGTCTCTGTGGTGCTCTGTGGGATTTGGGAAAGGAAGGCAAACACGCAGCACACAGAGAATCAAGCTAAGATGAGGGGCGACTGTTAGACAAAAAGTACGGGGAGGAGCAACGAGCTGTTGATTTGCTCAGTGTGAAACGGTGGGAATAAAACCCACGTCCGACCCTTCCCGTTTAGGGCGACATATTTGGTGCTTAATCCACGGGTAAAGTTGAAATCTGTTTTTGCTGGCAGGGAAGTTGACCTTGCCAAGTGGAGCTTCTTAAAAACTCATTTCCAAAAGGCCCCAAGGACGTCTGTCAACATCAGTCACAGCTAGGAACAGTTGTCTTTGGGGTGTCTGTTCTTTCTCTGATTCTGGTAAACTGAGACCAGCTCCTCTTCGGTTTGTGGTTCAGACAGACTACAGAGACCACGGCTCTTCTACTTCAATCATACATTTAAAAACGTATGGTTCCAGGTAAAGACGAGGAGGAGATTTTCACCCTAAAAAAACAACAGAACAGGTCAGCTGCTGATGACTCAGTAAATTTGGACACTCACAACCAAAAACAAACATCCCTATTTTTATCTCAGTTTGTGCATAAATGCTCTCAGACTTGGAGGCTTGATAGAAATGATTAAAAACCAAAAGGACAGCAGCTTGAACATTGCTGACATCTGTTTCCTCCAGATGAAGGAATCTTCTGTGTCTTCTGGGTCTGGCAGCTCTGCTGTCATTTTCAAGGGAAAATCTGAGAAAGTTTGTGCTTGATGACACTGGGTTGGGTGTTTGCTTGCACAGCAGCACGTGGTCCTTCATCAGATGGGCCTCCGTACCCCCCTCCTCACATCACCCAGTCTGTGTGCTGATGCTTTTTGATGGCAGGTGGGTTGTCCAATGGATGAGCCCAACTGAGCTACAAACGCTACTGTGTCTGTCCAGTTGCTGTTTTCTGAATGTGTGAAGTTGGAAAACACGATCAGTCTATGTGCCTCGCCCACTTCAGGCTTCATTTCTGCTGTGCAAAATCCAAGGTGACTTCAAAGGTCCAGAGTAAATATGTCTCTAAGCAAACCAAAAAAGTAAATCACGGTGCCTTGAAGGGAATCACTCAACGTAAAACGATTTTAGAGATCACAAACAATTAAAAGAGCAAAACAAATGTCAAAAAGCAACGCTACATTCTAAAAATCAAAACAAAATTCCAAAAACACAATTCCAAGTAAATGAAATGTTTTGAAAAACAAAAGTAAATTCCAAAAATCAAAATGAAAAGTTGAAAAATAAAACAAAATAAGAAACCAGAAAAGGTGAGTACTATTAACCACAGAACATTAGTGATTGGACGACAACATTTGATTTTTGAGTTTTTTTCAACTGCGTCTTCAATGTCTGTACTCTGATAAAAGTTTTATTTTTTAGTACAGAGCATTTCAGTATTGCCTCAGGCCAAACAGCTTTTATTGAAATGATGGACAGACGTCATCATCCAATCAATGATGTCCCACATCACTTTTCTTTCTGGTTTCCTATTGGGTTTCAATTCATTTTAATTTCTGGAAACTACTTTTGTTTCCAAAACATGTTTTTGGGTTTTTGAAACCGGAAAAGGTAGGAATTATGGGACATCACTGACTGGACGATCACTATTATCCATCATTTCAACGAAAGTTATTTGCTCTGAAATGGGATATCATCATTCAATCAGCGATGTCTGGTATCATTTTCTAGAAATCACTTTTTTTTTCTGAAATATTTCATTTTCATTTCTTTTCATTATTTTGGAATTGTGTTTTTGTTTCTGGAATTTTGTTTTGATTTGTTTTGATTCCTAAAATAAAGTTGCTTTTTATTATTTGCTTTGAATTTTTTTATTTGTTGTAGTGATCTTTAATTGTTTTTGTTGGTGTGATTTACACTCAGGGCCATCGTGGTCTGTGTCTTCTGAATGACACTACAGTTTATTATTTGGACATGTTTTTTTTTTTTTTGCTGAGAACAAAACAGCAGAAACACAAAGTTGTTCTTCAATTAATGTCTGCTTTGTTTGGAAATTTATCCCATTTTCAGGTTTCTATTTTTACTGAGAGACTGAAGAAAAACAAGGAAAATTGTAAATGAATTTGGTTTTCCAAACGCTAAAACTCCATTCTATCTCTATTCTGAATAGTATTCTGAATACTTTTGAAACATTAATTTGGAGTTCTTTCTGTTTTAGTCTCTGGTTCTTCCTCACTCATGATGAATGTCCCTTTCCAGCTGTTTGCTACACATCACTGTAACACTATCAAATGAGTGTGAAGGGTTTTAACATGAACAAGCACTCCTCTGTTTTGGATGAGATGGAATATTAGCAGAAACATTAAAATTTGTGACCAGTCCTCCTTTTTGTGATTTCTTTCACAACAGTTGACTGACCTGCTGCACCCTGAAGCTGCAGACTCAGATCCATGCGTTGCTGCAGTCTCCCGTGAGGGTCAGGTTGGATGCATCCATCCTTTTTTCCAACACACATCTGTCACCCAAACGCCCCCTCTCTCCTGCAATATGAGTCCTCCCCCCATTTTGTTCAAAGATCTTCTCATGTTTTAATACTTGAAAGATGACATTTGCAGATGAGTTTGTGGTTTTGTTCTCTCAGAACTTTCTCCAGCTGCAGGGAAAGATGCTGAGAGGTGAAGCAGCAGTCAGTCACGACATGCTTCGCTGTTTGGGTCCAAACAAAACTCAGTGGATGCGGATTAGACAGAAGGTCAGTTTGAGGGACAAATGATATCCAATGGCCCTTTAATCTTTACCTGTGTGCACGTGAATGTGTGTGTGAGCTCCTGCTCTGATGGATGGTGATGGAAGCTTCAGCACCCGTGACCCTGAATAGAAGGAATCTTGGAAAAAGATGGATGGACTCGAGCCTAAAGTTTTACCAAACTGGATCAGACTTCTTGGCTCCACATCATCCAAAATCTGCAGCCAATATATTTGAACAAGACGTAAATATAAATGGCGAGGTCACCTTCGGCCCCTCCTCCTGGGTCTTGCTGGGAGTGAGTAATGGGCCGACACACCACAGCTACAAGTGTTTGGCAGGGTTTGGAGTGTGTTCTTTGGGACCAGCCCAGCCTTTCTGTGGCCAGCCAGCGAGCCGAGGGACTCTGATTTGTGAGGCTCATCTTAGAAAAACTGTGAGTTATTGTGAGCCGAGCAGCAAAACAGAATGATGAACTCCACCGTAGCCGTCTGTGACTCACTGCACGCTCATTTGGAGTTTTTCATCTCACCACAGCCTTGAAACTGCAGCAAGACTTGGGTGATGTAAGACCATCAGACCAGAGTTTTTCTTTTACATGATCATCTCCCGTTTTATTTGAGAAATGAAGGTGAAAACAACAAACTTTCTGCAGCAGGAAGCTCAGTGTTTTTAAACGTTTTATTTGGAGTTTGGGAGGTTTCTCCCCCGAACAGCTTCCTCTTTAAAACCCAACAGAGCTGGATGTCGGTCATGTTTCCATCCTCATGCAGAGAAGCCTTCACCTCACACCACCCAGAACGTG
Organism: Oryzias woworae; assembly: GCA_016861445.1. Classification (NCBI taxonomy): domain Eukaryota; kingdom Metazoa; phylum Chordata; class Actinopteri; order Beloniformes; family Adrianichthyidae; genus Oryzias; species Oryzias woworae. The sequence goes on along the minus strand of BOLG01001056.1, from coordinate 3,477 downwards.
AGCACACAAAAGTACAAACACTGTTTGTGTTTCTCATCAGGATGGTTAATAAGGCTGTAATCTGGGAGGTAAACAGGAAGAAAATCTTCTTTTCTTTTTTTATGTGAGCATGAAAGCCAGCTGTTAATGTTTTTAAGAAGGTCCCACTATACTTTTAGGACTATTTAGTTTAAATAAATTACTTTCTATGCAAATAAATACAAATTAAATCTAACTAAAGCCTTTTAAATGTCATGTGCAGGCGCTGCCAGTGTAAATGGAACCTGATTATGTTTTAGTATATGTCTGTTGATGGTGAAATCTAAAATGATGTCATAACTGTCAGATAACATCAGAGGTTCCCCAATCAGGGTCTGTGAGGGGGGGTCCTCGCTGCTCAGTCTAAACGGTGTGTCTGAGTCCAAACAAGGGAGTGTCCCCAAAAGAGCCACAGCTAATCTCTCAATAACTGCTTTACTGTCAGACAACAAGAGCTTAGAGCTGCCGTGCACAGACCTCCTCGTGACTGTGCACGTAGGAAGGCCGTTTGTCTGAGTCATCTTCTCCTTTGTTGTCTGATCATGTTCCAATTGAAGAAGCATCACAGGCTCCAGCATCATAACCACAACCTGACTTGGTTTGGCAAGAAGTTGTTCCTCTGGTGGGTTTGAAGTTCAGGAAGACCTCAGAGAAGCAACCACATGAGGGTTCTTTAATCTGATGCAGGATCAGGATCAGGATCAGCTCCTGCTCTACATAATGACCCACATCAGGAACAGCATGAGCCTGTCAGGCAAACGCAGCCTAAACCTGCACAGGTAAACAAGTTCCATCAAAACAGTTTCACTCTCATCAAATCCTAAGACTCCCTGCAGAGAATTATGGGAAGACTGGGGCATGATGAGTGCGTGACCATAAATAGATGAAACCTCCCTTGCGTGGATGTTTTTTGCTGAGTTCTGTGTGGATCTCCACTAGGGGTGTAACGATTCTTTTAAAACGATTCCATTCATATCATATTTGTGGTTGCTGATCCGATTCGTAATCAGTGTTGGTTCATTTTGGGCGATCCGATTCACTGACCTAAAATGGATCAAAGACATCCAAAACCAGTGAGACTCAGAGATCAATACCTGGTTCTGAACAGTGCAGGGGAAGTTTTCCAGATTCCTGGATTTCTTCATAATGATCAAGTGTAAATGAAAACTATGTACAAACAAGTGAACAAGAATTAATGTTAAATCCATTCAAATTTGAGTTTGATCAAGTTGTTTTCTACATCAGAATAATCCGAAGGAACATTATTAGAACATTCTAGCAACACTGTATGGTCACATGACTTTGATAAATTCAAAGTGTTTCCACACATTGGACTGGTATGATGGTTGATCAGTTTCTGCTGCATCACATGAGTGTTGTCTGCTGTGATGGAACTGGGTTGTTTTTATGTTTTAGTAAAATAAAGCTATCATGTCTCGCACCAAATTATAATTTTGAATATCAATCTAATCATTTTTTTTTTCATTTTCAAAGATTTTAAAACAGTACAGGTCAATTTGATTAATACCTTGCCTCAGACAGATCAATCTTATTAGAATTTAAATCGATCAATCGATTCAGACGATGACGTGCAACACCTCTATTCTCCTCCATTCTCTTTTATTAGAAGTAATTGTTTCAGAAACTACATTTAAAACAAACAAAAACAACCAAGAGCTACTTTCATCTCATTTATGAGTGGATGTCAAACTGCAGCTCCAACGTCAGACCAAGACATCCCACAAACAGAAGCGCTTTGTCATCTGCAGCAGATTAAGACATCTGGGTTCATCAAACACTCATTATGAGTACATGAGGCTGCGTACACACAAACCTGGAAATTAATCTTCTCTGCTGTTTTAAATTTTCTATCAAAAATAAGAGATGTCGGTCCGGTCACACTGGGAGGAATCAAGCAGAGGAAGCATTTATTTGTGCTGCATTTCTGTTGTCAGGGTTCAGCTTTAACAAGAAGATTATGGCTTCTGTCTTTGTTCTTCAGCCTGTAATATAGTCTGTCTGTGGATGATGAAGATGCTGCGCTGCTCTGCACGTCTTTTAGCTCAGATCCAGCTCAGATGCTGCCTAACTCTGAATGACAGGTTTCATATTTAAACCAGTTTTTATCAAGAATTGAATTTAGTTTGAATTAGGATTCAGGTTTGTTAACATATAAAATTCTTAATAAGTAAAGACGTTTTTTTTGCAGCACAGAGATTAGTTAAGTGCACAAAACGAGGCTGCCCCCTAGTGGAGAACAACGTAATTACAGAAAGACATTTGTTTTTGGGGTTTTTTTCAGACAGAAATTCAGACAAAAAAGGAGCCTTCATTGTTTCTCCTCCTGAGGGTCCTGCAGACCGATGACAGTCCGAATGCTGAAAGAAAAATGGATAAATAATTAGCTCAAATGGAGACAAGCATCTGTACAATATTTATTTTAAACAAAAAAAAACAATAATTATATATTTCAATTGAAGCCTCTGAGGAACACAGCGCACATGAACACAGAGGATAACAGATGTAAAAGTCACAGAGAAACAGTTCAGTGAAAATAGTTTTAGTAAAGAGGTTATAGTAAAGATGGTGTTGAAGGCTGCACTCAGATCCAGCAGGATGAGGACAGGGAGAGATCCAGAGTCTGCAGCATGGAGGAGAAAGTCTGTGTTTTCATTAAAGGTGGTTATCAGTACTGTGATGTGGAAAAAAACCAGACTGGAATGGTTCAAAGACAGCTCTGAATTAGATGGGAGGGACGTAGTTTAGCGACTACTTTTCAATGATTTTCAGGTGAGGGGAGATGGAGATTTAATCTTTTTGATTTTGAGGTGACAGCAGCTGTTTAAAAAAAGAGATGGAAGAATTCCAGAGAAAACAAAAGAATGAGTGATGGCAGAGAGGAGGGAGGCTGTGATGAGAGGCTTGATTTACCTCTAGCTGAGGGGAGGGGTATAAAGATGAAACCAAGATTAACATGGATAAAGTTATGAGAGTTCTGATGATCCAAACTGTGGTCTAAGATGGAACACGCTGCTCAGTTTGACAGAAATTTACTCTTATTTTTACTCTTCAGGGCAGAAATTTGTCCAACACTAAAACACCACAAAAAAAACACGTTTGTTTAACTTTAGGCATGGTGACCTGTCCAGGGTTCACTCTGCCTCTACCCCAAATATGGGATAGGCTCCAGCAACCCCACAACTCAGAAAGAAATTGAGCGGGTTCAGAAAATGCATAGATGATGTTTAACTTTAACATAAATGTTTATAAAGAACGTTTAGCTTTAGACCTGTTTTCTGTTGACTGAATGGATTCTCAGTGAGTCTCTTGGAATGGTAAACCTTAACCGTTACCATGGTTACATAGCAGGGGCTACAGACCAAGTCTAACCTCTTTCCGTTTCTCAGAAGGTCAAAGGCCAAATTGATCTGATCCAGAGGGAGGTTGTGGGTAATGAAC
>BOLG01001055.1:0-61696 GCA_016861445.1 Oryzias woworae | reverse complement strand
CTTGCTGCTGAGTTAGTCTAATCACAGTTTCAGTACTTTTCTTCATTCCTCCACAGTAACAAGATTGTCATTAAGGTTTGCTCTTGATTTAGCTATTGATTCTTGCATCTGCTTTGCGTAGTGTCGTCCAGCTTAAATTGGACTGAAGTGACTCAGAAATCACTTTGTTTACTGGCTATTGGGGGTAAGGGATCCACTGATTTGATTTCAGGTTTGATAGTGGGGAGTACCAGGGCTGAAAGAAAAAAAGCTGGTACGGTCGGTACTGCGTATATAGGTGCATGATCTGGAGAGGGTACGCAGTACCTGCTGAAAGATCAGGTGGTGTGTCTGATCTTTGCTGCTTTAAAACACATTCAACAGCAAGCAGAGGACTGATTACCGCTAAATGCAGCTAAAACAGTAAACCACACAGCACTTAATCAAATAAATATAGTGTCTGTGTGCTTTTGTGTCTTATCATCACTCCAAAATGTGTTTTACACATATGTCAATGGATTTATGTCCTCTCTCCCCTCACTTATCCACTAATCTGCCATACGCTTCTTACAAGTCAAGAAAAACTATAAAGGATTCATAAGTTTTTTGAACACTTTTGTGATGGTAGTTCAAGAAAAACTCAATGCAATGGTAGCAGTGAAAACATGCAGCATAGAAAAAAAAATGTAAAAAGTCATTAAAAAAGAAGAGTGCAAGGAAAATTGTCAAGAGCAAGACTGCAAATGAGGATGAAGATGTACAAGCTACAATTAGTAGAGGAAGAATATGAGAAAGAATGAGGTGCATTTCCTGCATTTATCAAGTTCTTTAGTACAATAATCAATAAAACAAAAAGAATCCACAAAGCCCCATCACATTTATATTTACAGTCAAGATGTATTCTCAGCTGCATTTATCTGCATTATTGCTGTAATGATTGTTTTTTAACAACAATTTAATTCAAATCATAATTGTTGTTGGTGATCCGATTCATAGTCCGTATTTGTTCACACTGAACGATCCAATGGGATTTGAGGGGATCCGATGGCTGACCTAAAATTCATCCAGGACATCTTTAGCCAAACATTCAATCTGTGTGACTCAGAAGTTTTTCCAGATTCTTGTATTTCTTCAAGATAATAAAGTGTAAAGGAAATCTGGTTACAAACAAACAAGTAAACAAGAATGAATGTCAAATCCATTCACATTTGAGTTTGACAAAGTTCAGTCCACTGTTGTTTTTCCATATCAGAATAATCCAAAGGAACATTATTAGAAACATTCTAGCAACACTGTATGATCACTTGACTTTGTAAATTCAAAGTGTTTCAACACATTGAATTGGAATGATGGTTGAACAGTTTCTGCTGCATCACGTGTGTGTTGTCCACTGTGATGGGACTTGTTGTTTTTAAGTGATACAAAAAACAAAAAACTACTGTGTCTCAATCCAAAAGTTACTTTCCAATATTGATTATCATCAATTTTTCATTTTGAAACAATTCTATAATGGTAAAGGTTGATTTGATTAAGAACTTGCCTCAGACAGATCAATCTGGTTGGTAAATCAATCTTTACACCTCTGATTTGCATTTACTGCAATTTAAAAGATGTATGTTGATGTAATTTGTCATAGTTCCGGCATAAACAAAAACGACTTTCACCCTGTGGAGTACGTCAGGATTCCAAAGAAAACTTTGGTCTTTGGAACCAGTTAGTGGAAGAAAGGTCTTCTGCTACAAGATCTGGGTGAAGTGTGGTCAGCTGGGGTTTGTTGAGATAATGCCGCTAAAATGGATCTGCAGTTGCTCCTATGAACTGGACACACTTTACAACAAAAAAATCAAACCTTTTGCTTAATTGTTGATGTAGACAAATACAACTGGAGAATCTGTTCAAGAGAAATTTTCATCAAATGACATGACAAGCTCTGCCTTTTGACAGCAGCTGTGAGTTCTAGTCTAGGAACACTCATGACCTTTGTGGCATAATCTGGCCTTAGCCATCAGAAGGCTGCCATGAATTTTTCGTTTGTCATTTTGTACTTAAGATAGGAATACAGAAATACCATGTCATTTACAGGTATTTTACAGTTATATTTAGTTTTATTCAAAAAGTATGTTTTAAAAAAATATTTTTGAAGCTTGTTTGACAATAAAGGTTCACATCACATCATCTATTGGACATGTTTTGAAAATGTAATATTTTTTTTCAAACACGAGCTCCTGCCTCTGTCAAATGAATCATCTGAGGTTAAATTAAGTCACTTTGCAAATGTTAAGATAAGTGGCGGCAAAAAACTTTTGTGTGAAAGCTCAAGTTGATGATCTCCAGTCACTCACTGTTAGAATGACACGTTTAGGCCCTGAAACATGAGTGAAACTCTTGCACACAAAATAACCACACACAACCTTTTGCATCTTTATCAATGAGGATGTCCTCCTGTAAAGATAGGCTGGGCTGTTTCTTGGTAGTGGAGCATCACTCATCCACAGATACATTACAATGTAAATTTGACATAAGGTCATACTGTGGCTGTGGGAAATTGTCACTGAATACTTATAAGGTTGAATGAGAGTGCTGATGATACCAGAACGGGTTGCATTGATAGCGGGCGCTCAAAGAGTAATTGAAAATTACTCTTGGAGGGCGGACACATGTACCTGAGGGAGCAGTCATAAAGCTTCAGATGATGATAGAAATAAAAAAATACCTCTCTCCTTTCAGAGTTAAGAAAGGTCACAATCAACCACAGAGTGTGGGTAATGCGAGTCAGGAGAGAAAAGAGTTCTGTGACTGAAACCAGCTCATAATCTGAACCACTAATGCTGCTGAGGACCCTCCGTTCAATTTCATTTGCAAGCATATTTATCCTTACAGGTCACACATCCTGCGTCTGAAAGGGACCTAAATACATCAAGACAAATCACTGGTATCACCTGAGCCAAGCTGTTTGAGGAGACTTCTTCTCACATTGTAGCAGAAGACAGTGATTTATTGGCTGTGCTGTAAAGAGGTTTGAATGTCCACTCAGAGCCACTGGGGAAAGGTGACAGAATAAGGACAGCAAGCATCCTTGCCTCTCAAGGGTTGTCACAGCATCAATTCAGCCTGGGAGAAGTGAAGAGGATGCATGAGACAAAAGAACAAAGAGGAAGAAGAAGAGCTGTGAGACGTCCATGTAAAACGGTCCTTCAGAAGAACAAGCCAAATTCAAAATGAGATCATTTTGCTTACAGTTTTTCCAAAAACATTGACTCAGCTTTGAGAAAAAGATGATGAAATCCACAATGAGAAGCTTCTCTTTCCTACAAAGATGGATTCTTATCTGTGTCTGGTGACTTTGAGACTCAGTCTGTCAGACTGGGAGTAAACACAGCGATACGATACAACCAACAAATTTGAATTTGAAGTGACCTCCCCCTCAGTGATGAATGATGTTCACCCGTCAGTTGAGTCCCTGAACATGTGAGCCCTCCTCCACAGGTGGCAGAGAAGCGAGGAAGAGACAAAGAGGATGGGGAGGAGTTGATGGACCATCTGCTCCATCGTGCCACCACTCTCTATTTCCGTCTGTGCATTCCTGATTGTGGCAAAGATGCCAGGATCTGATCCTTTTTTGCATGACAGGGCTTATGATTTCCCCTTTGTCCATTTATCAGTTTGTCCTTTGTGTTTGCTGGTTCTGCAAGTTTTCCCTTTGCAGCTTTTATTGTATTTTTTTTATTATTTTTTAACATTTTATCAGCAAGCCAATACAATTCAACCATAAGGATTTTGAATCTGTGGGAGATAACATTTTGGAGATGACCCACCAAATTTAGAAAATCTAAATTTGACTTAAAACAGCCTTGACTTCACCTAACAGATGTCAACCTTCATCTTTTCAGTAAAGAAACCTTTTTTAAAAAAAAAAAACAGCACATTTTTTACCTACACTTAAGACAGACTCTGATGAAAGTGATGTCTTTGGTGTTTTGAACATGTTCTTGTGACATTTTTCTGATGATGGAAGACATATATGAAGAAAATTAAGATTAACATTGCATTCTGAGTATTTCTTTATTCACTCATTGTGAACCAATGGAGCAGATGAAAAAATGAAGTCAGAAACAGCTTGTAAGTGTGACATACAAGTTACGGCAAGTCACAACCAACACGAACCACAAACAACAAATAGCTATGTATGCTTAGTTTTCCTCATTTTAGCCGGCATCTGGACCAAAACTATACGGCTGAATAGTTCCGATATTGCTCGCCCATTTTGGTTGCACAACTCGTGTTAGGTTGGGGGAAAGCATGTAAACAGATGGATGATGGGAAGATGGTGGACTCTGCACTACAGTTCCACAGTTCCACCCACAACTCAGAGGTGAATTTCTAATGAACTCCTGCTGTTCTGCAACTACAGTCTCAGAAAACGGCACGGGTTGTTTTTTTTGTTTTGTTTTTTTATTTGGAGTAAAAAAAAACATTAGGAATCAGGAACTTTAGCAGAACAAATCTGATTATTTAAAAGCCAACAATGATGCTGTATGTTAGATACTATGTAGTAATTGATGGAATATTTTCATCAAGATGCAATGTGGTCTTGGTCCTCTCTCTCCTACGGCTCTACAGCTGCAAGTTAAAGAGAAATATATTTGAACTAAGATGCACAGCATGTTAAATCATCAAAAGAAACCTAGTCTAAGAATACACTTGACAATGGTAGTATTTTATTACTAAAATGGACATAATCTTATTTCAACAAAAACAGATCTTAAGTTCATAATTTTTATGAGTTAAGCTTTGGGCCAAGGGTGTCTTGGATGTGTGAAAAAAACCTCAGAGCCTGCACACTGATGGTGGTGGAAGGCCAGATCCTGTCAAAGCACCGCTCCAGGTGGAGAATGAGGTTGTGGAGCTGGCAAATCTTTTGAACTGTAGAAAGTTAAACCCCCATATGATCTTTTAAAATTGCACCAAAGCTTGACTTAATACAGCATGCGTAGTGGGGTCAGCTGTCCCTGACCCCTCAGAGTCCATGGTCACTTCTTCAGGAGTTCCAGATTGGCCTGCTTTTTCTCAGACAGGGATCCCTGTTCTAGAGTCTTGAATGGACAGTCAAACATTTAACCCTGCTTGCAACCTGGTGACCACATTTATTAGGCTTGACCTCATTTCATGCTAAATAAACCCAGTTCAGTGTTCAGCTGGGAAGTTACACCTTAATACTGAATGATAAGTAGCCTCCAGTTGATTTCATTTTTAAACATGCTTTCACACTGAAGTCTGTACTGCTCCCTTGTTTAAACTTACAGTTAAATAAAGCGACTGTGATACAAATAAAACTCAGCAGTCTTTTTTTCTCCATTTCTTTGACATCAGTCTTATTCTTTAGATTTTTTAAAAAGTGAGAACGCAGGAAGGACGTACCACAGACATTCATCTGTGGTGCGTCTATGTTGTGATGCATTGACAAAGAGAAAATAGAACGTTCAATAATCAATTGGAATGTTTACATCACCTCTGTCAGGCCTGCATATGACATTTGTCCCTCTGTAACGCAACATCAGCTTTATTCAGTAGTTCTGCAGTATGTCCAGTTCGTTGACACATCAATTTCATAGTAAAAGCTGGAGAAATTGTAAACAAACCTGAATTTCAAAATAAACTTTCAATAAACTTTCAAAATAAAAATTAACAAAATGTTATTTTTAATTTAAGATGACATTCCCATGTGAGCCCTGCAACAGACTAACAGAAAGTGGGACTCAATGCCTCCCTGCTTGATCATTCAGCATTAAGGGATTAGATTGGGGGGGGTAACACACCAAATGGTTCCTGAGTAGGGGTTGGGTCAAATATACGGAGAACAACTGTCACACTCCCAGGTGTGTGACAGCTGAGGGACTTACAGTGTCTTGCAAAAGTATTCATACCCTTGAACTTCTCCATATTTTCTCACATAATGACCACAAACATAAATACATTTTGTTGGAATTTTATGTGAAAGACCAACACAAAGTGGCACACAATTGTGAAGAGGAAAGAAAATGTTATAAGAGTTACATTTTCTTTTACAAATAAAAAACTGTAAAGTGCAGTGTGCAAAAGTATTCAGTCCCTTTTCTCTGAGTGCATCCAGTTGCCTTCAGAAGTTGCTTGATGACTGGTGACTGATCAAATGTTGACTTCATAGAGTCCACCTGTGTGTCATTTAATCTCAGTGTCCAAATCCAGCTGTTTTGTGACAGTCTTTGTGGTTTGTCAAGAGAATATCTGTATCCTTCTTCAGATTGCTCATGGGAGATTTGGTTCCTCTGAAGTCAAACTGGTTTCTTTAGTGGCTCCCAATCCTTCACATGAGAAAACCTCATCTGAAGCATTGGGTATCACATCTAAACTCCTGAAATAAATTGCTCAGTGAGTCAAAGTTACTGAAGAAGCTAAACTTGCTCACTTCTGTCCTTTTGTTCATTTTGTTCAAGCAACGCTTTTACATGTGCTTCAGTGCTCTTTAATCAGCTACAGCACACCAGCGCCAATGTGTAATTTTACAGTGTTGTAAGTGTAAATGGGTGAGAACTAAATGAGACTGAACACAAACGACATTCACCAAGGAGGAGGCAGCTTAATGAGACATGTTGGGAACTCGCTGAGACAGAGGGACAGCGTGTAGAGACTCATCTGCAGCACGGTCACATGACTTATTAGCACCATGTGAACTCTAATGCTAAAGTAGATCTGTGTTATTAGAATGAGAGAAAAATAAGAACCCGTAAATATTTCTGATGGAAGCACTTTAGCTAGCTTTAATCTTCAATCAGATATGCACTTGGTCAGAAAACAAGCAAACAATTTAATGTTATTATGACTTTTGAATTTAATATTTTGTGAGGGGCTGCACTTAATTAAAAAAAAAAATGTAAACGCTTCCCTGACATGACATTTTATTAGGTCAGTTAAATTGTGTAATAAAATGTATAATAGTTTAAAATGTCACACAGTTTGTTGTATCTTCAGCAAGTCTGTTTCCTTGCTGTTTCTAAAATTCCTGAAAAAAACAGCTGAATACTTGAAGAAATATAAATATATTTCAGGGTCTAACCAGAAATTGTAAAAAAAAAAAAGAAGTAATTGTCTTTACAACTTTGTTTAAAAGGTGGTTGTTTTGGTTTGGTGGTTTGGTTGTTTTGTGTTGTTTTCCTTTGTCACAACCTGGTTTCATTCAATAAATATCCATTAAATATCCATTATCCTCAGTGGATTGAAGTTTCTGGTTTCAGGCCATCTGTGTTGTCAATCTTTTGTCTCTTCTCGTTGTTTTACGTTCTTGCTTTGTTTACTTTGAACTATCTTTGCCGCAACGTTTCTGCACAATCTTGGTCTTCTGCATTCTGGGGTCCTAACTATTTTAACTGTGGTGTTTGTCATTTCTAAAACATTCTAAAACATCAAGGTTTATTACAAAATACACATAAAATGTATAATAAAAATCATTTCTGAGGTCTGTGGCATGTATAATTACTAGTAATCAGTGACAGAATTTCAAGCAAATTATTCAAAATCATTTGTAGAAATCTACAAGTGAAAAATATGTTAAAGCTATAAAATCAAAATATTTTGCTCCAATCCACAGGAAAACAAAGTTTAAAACCTTGATTTTAAAATGTAATTTTACCAATTAAGCACATTTTAAAGATCATGGGAGGGTTTAATGTGATGAGACGTAGCAGGTGATGCACAGGTTGTGTGCAGAACATGAATACAGTCATTAAAACAGTTTAAACTCAAGAACACGTCTCTGCCAACTCATCCTTTTACACTCTGCTGTATATAGGGCGCAACAAATACTTCATTCTAACAATTCATTATAGAGTGGCATGTAGAGACATTTGTGATAGTACTACAGAATATTAACCCCTTGATACCTGAATTCATTTCCAGATATGAAAAAAATCCACTTTAGATTTTTTTTTCTTTCAAGTAGATGCTAAAAAAGGACTTCGATTTATATTTGCATCAATAGGCATCAAATGGTTAAGTAGAGCCAAGTCAGTTTCTTCTTCCTCTACAGAATGACCTTCCATTCAAACAAATGTATATCTTTTCCCCACAACTTTTTCCACAAAATAATAACAATAACAGTAAATTAATAATTTTGCAACAATACTAATTAATCTAAGCTGCTAGTAGTTGCCTCATATTAAGCAATGAAACAATGAGCAGAAGTAGACTTTCCATACAAGCCTCTATGAAGAAAAGTCGACTAAAGTCACATTTAGTTAACATCTTTAAAACAGAAGAAACAAAAGTAGATTTTTGAACTTAATGAGTACTGATTATGTCAATCTTTTTGATTGCTGCCCATTAACGAATATAAAAATGGAAAAACACATTATTACAAGACAAATCTCACAGCGTCTTCAGAAGTTAGTCTGGTGAAATTGAGCCTCGCCCTAATTTATTTAACTTAACTCATCAGCACGCTGGCTTCTCCCTTTTAATGGGGACGTGATGCCACTGCCTTGGTTTCTGCTCACACATGGCCGTTAAAGTCAGTGTTTTTGAGAGGAAGAATTTCTTTTTGCACCATGTCATGTTCCACATTCAATCTTGATTATAATAATATAAAAAATGTTATCATCCTGGACAGACACATCTGAGGCACACTGACAAGTGTGCAATCAAACACGAAGACCTACAGGGATCAGACAGCTGCTACCAGTCAGTCTCTTTGCTGCAAATCACTCTTCTTCTCTCTCATTATCTTTATTCCTCTGAGATTCCTTCCATCATGACCGATTAGTGTAGCTTACAGTGAATGTTGCATAGAGTTTTTGTTTGAATCTCAACATTGGGCAGCGCATGTTTCTAATGACAGTTGGGATCCTGCATGACTAAACACTTTCCTTAAGAATGCAACTCAATGACTCTGCAAATAACAAAGGTGTTCAATGGTGGAAAGCAGAAAACTAAACAGTTTTTTCTTCTATTTAACTCTTTTGTTTGAATTGCTTTTTTTAAATCTTTCATTTCATTAGCTTAATAAATGTGGTTTTGATTGTTTCATTTTTTGACTGGGATCTTCCAACACGAGAATTTAAAATCTCATTTTGTTCTTTGTCTTCTTTTAAAGGGCATAGAAGATGTCAGCTTAACAACGGAACAAAATTATGGACTTTTTAAAAACAAACTACTTCTAGTGGAAAAAAAAAATCATGTTGACACCAAAATGTTTAGAACCAAATCTTTTTTTCTCTCTGGTTGGAGCTCAGTGAAATATACAAATAAATTGAATACAATTTGAAACAAGTTTTATTCCTTTTTAGGAAAAAAACATTTGTCTTTGTGTCTAAGTTGATCAAAATTTAAATCCTTTCAAAAATCGTCAAGCATAAATACATGTTCTCTTCTGTGAAATCATTCTCTCTCAACCTGAAGGAATTCCTGATTTCCATGTCTTTTGTTCTGCATCAACAAAGCTGTTTTTTAAGGTCATGAGAAGTAAAGCTCACTTTGTGTGACAAAGGTTTGATGGACTGGCTTATATTGTGGTTGTGTGCAGGCTGAGTCAGAGCATCTGTGTCAGTGATATGTGTGTGTCACCCACCAAAACATTTCATTAACTGACTGGGTGAACAAAGGCCCAGGTTTTCAGGTATTTGTGAGTCTTTATTGTGATGATTTTTAAACACTTATTCACAAGACATGAATGAGATTTTTCTTCCTATAGATACATCTTGGCTGAGATTCAACTCGGAATCGTTCAAGTCTCTGTTTTTCCTCAGGTCTTTTGTCTTTTTTGTTTTCATTTTTGGCACAGGTTCAACATTCTAATCAGCAAATTGGAGAATCAAATTATTTCAATCAATCCATCTTTATTTGTATGCATTTTCATATGAACCACCACACAAAGTGCTCTACACTAAAGTTAAAACAAATAAGAAACAAGCATGATAATAACACCCCCCCCCCCACACACACACACCACACTATGTCCCCAACCCCTTTCACAACTCACCACCCCCTTAACTAATCTTTGTCAGATTTCAACTCCTGCAAAAGATGGAATTAACTTATCTGCTCAATCCCTCCACTCCTATATGTCTCTTTATGCTTCTCTCTTGTCTGGAAAAATATCTTCATCACTGACATTTCTACTCTATTCTTTCAGCAAAGTCCACTACCATCTGTCCTTCTACATTCCTGTCCTAAACATCAAACTTCTCCAGGACTTCCTCGTCTTCTCTGCTTCCCTCACCCACATGTCCATTAAAGTCTCCTAAAATCATCCCTTTCTACATTCCAGAGATACATTAAATCTCCTCATCTATCTCCCTCCAGATTTTATCCTTCCCTTTCTTAAATCCTTATCAAACTCCTACTTCAGGACTTCCTCCTCCTCTGTTCTTCTTTCCAGCCACAACATGACAAAACATCTTTAACCTGATCTTTTCCCATCAGATCTCTTGAACACCCAGATTAGCCTTTCTTCTTTCCATTATGTCGACCAACTCTAAAGTTTTCCTGTGAAAATCTCTACATTTCAAGTTCTCTAAATTCTTCACTCCTGACTTTCATTTTCTTTCTTAACCAGCAAACATGCCTTCCTCCTGTCCTTCTCCAGTCAACAGTAGTTCAATCAATGGCTCAACACCTCTGCATTTACCCAGACTTGGGACCGGCACACAAAAGATTATGCCCCCCTGTGGCGGAACTATAATTAGCATCTGAACATTTTATTCAAATACGGACTCCTCTCTTGTTTGAGATGTATTTGAAAGATTAATAGAAGCTTAAAGACTTCCTGGCTCTGAGAACAAAAACACTCGCAGACAATTTACAGTTGAAAACCAAAACTCTAAATCCGTTTCTTTTAAATGTCTCAACAACATTGCTTGGAGGCTCAATTCACTCGTTCTGGACTTTTATTTGTCATGATACTCATCAACACTGCTATCAACATTACAGGCTCTATAGACAGCAGGCCCGCAGGCTACAAAGTGACAGTTGGAGGAAATTCACTCTGCCTCATTTAGGCTGCTGTAACAGCTCATGGGATGATAACAACGGCTCAGGATCTTTAATCATATTCTTTCGCCCTTCAACAGAGATATTGCTTTTCTCAGTTTATTGAGTGAAGAGGAGAGGGGTGCGAATGTGCTTCACAGTTAAAAAGGCCTGGCAGGGTGGAGGCATGCATGTGTGTTTGTCTTGTTGTGTCATGGGTGGCAAAGGGACATGTGTCATCGATCTGCAACTCGAGGCTTCCTGTACATGAGGTGGCATTAAAATGATCCATGGCCTCTTTCCCGGCTAACACCACAGATATTGAGATATTAGACGGCTGTTTTTCTGCTCCTGGCAGTGGGGGAGGGAGGGCCACCCACTTACACACACAAAGACAGGACAAGAGTTTTTTTTTTTTTTTGCAGTGAGGCTGAGGTGATAATCTAATAGGGACATTTGTCCTCGTCTCCTGCGTGCTCTTTTCTCTCTCTTCTCTTCCAGCTTCAAACACAAAAGCTTTGGTGGAGGGGACTGCCACTGCTTCTGCCTCTGTACCGCATAAATAACAGCCCCATGACAGCAAAACAAGAGTAACACACACCATCTGGCACTCCACTGGCTTCTGCCTATGCTACACAGATAGGCAGAAGCCCAGAAGATGGAGGGAGGATGTTCAAATTGGAGGATAAGAATCTCCTCATTTTCAGAAAGATGCTGCACTAATGACACAAACTAAAACATGTATTATTTGTTTCAATTCATCAAAAAGTGGCCCATTCAGTTAAATCTAATAAGTGATAATGGGCCAACTTAAAGGTACAGCGTACATCTTCTGCCATATGCTTAATTCCTTCAGGCTGCAAATCAAATGACTCATGGTAAATCTGTTCACAAGCTGCCTACATGCACTTTTTTACACTGAGCTCTATAGAAGGATTAACCGTGCAGCTTTGCTGCAGAAAACACAAACTGCTCAGTTTCTGTTTACTTTTTATCTTCTTCATGCTGCTTTGTTATCCCTGTTCTTCTCCACCAAGTTTAGCTTCATGGAAATGCAGAGTGTTTGTTGTCTCCATCCGTCTTCCTCCATTTTTCCAGATATTAATCAGATACTTTTTCATCACTTCCAAAATCGCTATTGATCCTTTCAGCAAAGCTTGTTCCATTACCAAGATTACTCATCCTACAATGTGTGAGAAGGGATATTAATCAATGTAACCTTTGGAAGTAATAACATTGTTATTCTTCCAAAGCCAAGCAAAATGAGACGTGGTCAGTGTTTGAGGTTTATTATTAAAAGAAGAGGAGAACAGACATTACAGGCTGTAATGGATCATGTGTGAAGACAGGAATGAGCAGTCAAGACACTCAGACCAAGGAGGCAGCCATTTCAGACAAGATTCTGTAAGGTCAGACGTCTCCACACTTTACCTCTGATGATCCCTCAGAATAAAATTGTTTTTTCTTTACCTCATGGATAAACCTAAAGTAATATTTGCTACAAGCATGCATACATACTTTCAATGCACTTGCTGAACAGTATGGGAAACATCCATCCATCCATTTTCTTTCGCTTATCCGGGACTAGGTTGTGGGGGCAGCAGTCTAATCAAAGATGCCCAAACTTCCCTCTGTCCGGCCACTTCCTCCAGCTCCTCTGGGGGGACCATAAGACGTTCCCAGACCAGCCGAGAGACGTACTCTCTCCAGCATGTCCTGGGTCTTCCCCGAGGTCTCCTCTGAGTGGGACTTGCCCGGAAGACCTCTCCAGGCAGGCGTCCAGGAGGCATCCAGACCAGATGCCCGAACCACCTCAACTGGCTGACCTGTGACCTGTTTCGTGTATAGGAAACAAGACAATTCCAACAGGTATTTTAACAAACAAAACCATGAAAATTCACAAGTAGTTCATGAAGGATGAACTACAGCTCATCCTTTAGTCTAAACGTCTCAGAAAATGACAAACTAGTTACTGCTGAAAAGCTGCTGTTGGTTCAATAAAACCTGACAAATGAAGTACTGTGCTGATCTGGGATGAAGGTATCAGAACCTTTTTCCCTCTATTAAGGGATTTTGAAGGACCCATTAGATTAATGAAAACAATATAAACTAAAATAGTTCTAAGGTTACCTGAAACTCTAAAAACCCTACCAAACAGATGACAAAAATAAAAAAAGATATTTTATATTTGACAAAAAAAAGCCATCTCTGGAACATGGCCATGGTTGAACAATTCAGAATTGAGAGCGAGAGGGGAGAAAAAAAGGGTTTTGAAAGACCCATGAATGACAGTTTGAACAGAATACCAAACTGTGGGGTCAGACGGAGGCCTTTATGCTAACAGGCACAGGTGGAACAAATGAACATAATTAATCTGCAGCTGGTTTAAGAGCACAGCAGCAGATGTAGTAAATGGTTGCAAAATAAAAGAAAGATCTGAAAAACAAAAAGGAAACAATGACAAGTACTTGCATTGTGTAGCAGACACTTGTCAAACATGTGAACATTTTCTAACTCTTTTAAAACTTTTTGATCTAAAATCTTCTAAGGTTTTTTAAAAGTTAGGGGTTAGGAGTCTTTTGTCCATGTTTAAGTTTGTCCAAAAAATGTGGATTTTAATTAAAAACAAGTAAACTAATTTAAAAAGCAACCCCCAGATACAAGTTATTCATTACACTGCAGTCATTTGTGGAGAAACTGTTGGAGTAAACCTGAATGTCACTCTTAAACTTTCTGGACTGCAATTACTTTTTTATTTATTCATTCTATAATGACATGATGATCTGACCTCTTTAAAGGTTATCCTGCTGCCTGGTTGGTAATTGTTGTTGACATCTTTTAGTGATATTTCATAGTCAATGACCGGGGGTTAGGAGTTAATGGGCAGTGAGGGCAAATCCGCATAAAATGAGCCTCAAAATGCTTTAGTAATAATTAGCTGTGGTATTTCCACATGTCACTGGAGTCTTATAAAAGAGTTGTTAAATATTCTAGCGTGGTTGTGACCCATGACACCTTTGGGCCATTCAGGTGAGTTGTGGTGACATCTGACTAAGTCTTCGTGAAGTGTCTGTAACTCCTCCAACTGTTTAGTGGGTGCGTGTGAGACACCAGGAGGAGAAAATTATGCAGTTTATTTGCTAGGGACATAAAAAACTGTGAAACCCCTTATAATCAAGATATAACGCAAAGGTGGAAGAAGTATTTCTCACTCTGAAGCCTCTAATAGTTCAGCTCTTTATCTCATTATTATACCACACCTGTCTCTGTCCCTCTGGCTTTAGAACAGCACTAACAGATAGAACTGGCAATCTGAGGCTCACAGATAATCATGTTAGCTATGCAGTAACCAGTAAGCGCTGTGCATGAATTGTGCCTGCTACTTACTGGGTAAAATGTGCTAAAGTGTATTTTCCGTGGTGAAAAATCAATTTACATCACTTGAGCTGTTGCAGCTCTTTTGCAGTTTGATTTCTTGGAGAGTCGTGGATCCAGTTAATACTGCTCCAGTGTTGGCGCAAATGAATGACAAATTTCTACCAGCCATGCATTAATCAAGCATCCTCGCTTCAGCGGCTCAGAAAAACACAACTTTGAAAAGCACATTAGGAGAAAACATCAAGTCCTACAGAGTGAAGAACTCACAGGTTTGTTTACACCAAGCAATTTGAAGCATGCTGGAGGTCACTGGAAGGAGAAATGATGGATGTGCAGGAAAAATGATGAAGAGGTGAGAAGAGAGGAAAACAAAACTATTCACACTGAGGTTTTGCTTACACAAATTCATGAACACCCACAAGCAAACTTAGGGTGTATTCAGACAGGACACATTTAGTCCACTTAAAGTGAACCAGATTTTGTTTCCTCAAACAAATATTCAGTCTGAAAACGTGTCAGCGAACCCTGGACCAGGAACCACTTTTGGACCCATCTTTGGAGTAAAGATGGGAGATCAATGTAGATCAATGTAAAGCATTGATTGTCTTGTTATCAAAGACGAAGTAACTGGTCCAATTATTTACCTGTTAGAACATTTATTTCAACAACGCTGCAAATACTTCTTACATGATTTTCTGTGTCTCATTGTGCTACTGTGACTAGATTGTAGAATATAGTTCTACGATGAGACACAGCGACTCATTGAAATGTGGTCGGGTGACTGCAGGCGGGTAAAACAACTTTTAACATCATGAGGCCAGTTCCGGTCTTGAGAAGCCACGTGTCCACAGCTCTCCTGATATAAACTACTGTAACGCTTTAATTACCTTACAATTACTGCAAAAAAGCAGTAATTCTACAATAGAGAGAGCTGAACATGGCACCGAAGGAAAACCAAGAAACATCTGAAATTGCTGAGCTAAAAATTGTGATTCCAACATACAAGCTAAGATGCTATGCTTAGATGCTAAGCTAGAAGCTAAGCTAACACCTCTGATGGAACTTGCGGAAGATTTCCAACGAGAAAGAGCGAGAAATGAACAACGGGATAATCGGCTTGACATAATGGACAGAAGAACAAACGACTTGGATCAACTACTAAGAATGAATAATATAATTCTCACGGGACTTCAACTCAAGGCCTGGCACAGCTAACGTTAGCACAGAAGCTAGCGCGGCTGCAACTGCAACAGTTGAGAGTATGGAGAGTCAAGTTGGATCATTCCTCACTTCTAAAGGGATTTCTTTGGATCTGGATAACATCGAGATCTGCCACCTGCTTCTCGGGAGAAAGGAGTCAGATAAACCAACAATTCTTATCAGGTTGGTGAATTAATAGCACAAAATAGCTCTGATGAAGCAAAGAAGACTGTTGAAAGGGAGCACTGTTTATTTTAATGACCATCTCACCAAGGCTAATGCTGCACTGGCTCCTGAAGTGGAAAAAGCAGATCCAGAGCACCTGGGTGCTGAATTCCAGGATCTACTTTAAACCATTTGGTCCACCGGACCTGACCAAGCCAATAGTAATCACCAGCATGAAAGACTTTGAGAAGTGTGTGGTCACTGCCGTGTGAGCCTTTAATCGATGCAAAACAAGAGTCAAATATGATTTCAAGAAAATATGGCGCTGAAGATCTACCACTGTCTCCTAGGTCAACTTTGACCCTGATTTTCAGCAGCAGTTTCTGCCCTGCAGACAACTCGAGCTTAACTTCCTTGCTGTGATATCAGCTGAAGGTCAATGGACCTAAGGACTGATTCACGACTAATTGATCTCAAATATAAATAAATTGCACTTATCCTTAATTATTTTTTATACCTGATTAAGTAAGCCGCTTTCTGACAAAATATTCTGTACATATATATATATATATATTTTCCTTTTATACTTGATTCAAGTAAATGACTTAAGTTACAAACTGGCTGATAACTAATGTAAAGTAAATGGTTTGGTCGAGTCAGGGTGGGATTATACTGTACAAGTTCGCTTTCTCCCACTCCCTTTTAAGCAGTCTCTTTTGATGCCTAGTTTCCCCATGTTTGACAGGTTTTTTACTGATGTAAATCTATGATGATTGATTTGTACTACATATGCGTTATTCTTGCCTGCTTGAAATAAACCATTTCTAATCCAATCTAAACGTGATACACATTGCTTCTCACACTGTTTTCCCGATAATCTATATGTCATAAACAGTAATCAGCGAACCTCCATACCTGACACCTCCTCAGTACTGCAGCTGCTATCATCCTCTGAGTTAAAGCACACGTCTTCTTGTCAGTAGCTGTTTTGCAGCATGCCTCCACCGTATCAATAGTAACAAATAAAATAGTTGTTCTTGACATTCAAAACTGATAATCAAAATCTAAAGTTATGATAAGTAACCATCTCAAAGAGGATTTTTAAGCCCCACTCCTCGACTTTCTCTTATTATTTGACCCACCTTGTACTTCCCGGCTAATGACTGAAGAGATGCTTAGTCTTGTGGTTTTGTTTACTAGCTTTGGTTCGAATCAGAAATCTCTGGTAGTTGCCAGTCTGAAGCTGACTGCCCTTTCCACTGCACCACAGCCATCCCTTAAACTAATCTGGGATATTATTAAACACAAATAACATGCCAACATCTCCTTTAAAAACTTGTTTTTATTTTTCACAACATTTTTTAAGTAAGAACATCTGCAATTATGACATTTGAGTCATTGTTTTTGCTGCACTATTTGTTTTGAAGCATTTAATGACTCTCCATCTCACTACATTTACCCCTCAAATAAAAGATGAGAATTAAAATCTTTGCCTTCAGTGATTAAAACCAGCTGCTAATACAGCAACAATGTGACAACAATGTGCCTAATTAAGAGCGTTATTACGTGAAAAAAATGAAGAAATATAGAAAAGATCCACAACCCAAAGCTACTCACAGTTGAAAACAGGAAATGATAAAATGACTTTATCATTGTCTAACAACAAAAAGGAATACACAACTGTCAGGAGTTACAGCCCTGTCTCCCCCTCTGATCACCGGTGGGAGCCATCTCCAGATTATTGACTCGCTCTGTCTCCCAGCCGCCCCAGTCCCCGGATGCCGCCCACCTGGATCCCACTGACAATCACTCACCTGAGTCTTATGGAGGTCATCTAGCTTGCTCAGTTCTAAGGATTGCTTGTACCGTATTTCCTGCATTACCAAGCGTCAATACCCTGACCTGACACCTGGAAATATCCTGGCCCTGGATCTGCTCCGACTCTATTTGTCTGCTGCCTGCCCTGATCCATGATGACTGAAGACTGACCCCTGAAACTTCTATGCTCATGTTTGAACTCTGCCTGCCCGACCCTGCTTTAGCTCTACAAACTGATTGTTGTGTCTGACTCTGACTTTGTCAACTCGTCTGCTGAATAGACTTGCTCTACGTGGATCTAGTAGTCTGCCTGTCTGGCCGTAAGAACAATAATGGCTATACTTCAAGTCTTTAGCTGTACCTTCAATTTTCTACAGATTTCCAAAAATGCATTATGGGCCACAGCATTCATCTGTGGCCCATAATGGCATCCTCATCCTGTCCATTACCCTGTTAGACATTCAGGATCACCACACACACATTTTCCCCTGAGCAGACATGACCACACAAATAAGATGCTTCAACCCTAAAAACATTTTTCACTCTCAGTAAGATAAGCTGAAGCTAGAGTTTGCCAGAAACCAATCATCGCCAATCTAGTCAGCAATGATGAACATCAGTTTTTCACAGGGACTCTGCGAAAATGCCAGGGAACTGGATTTTGAAATTGTAGATTCAGACACCCCAAACAAATGGTGAGAGCAGCACATGTAGTCCACTAAGTAGTGAATACTGAGGGAATTCTGACAGCAAATGAAACATGTCAAGCTGGCTCAGACGTCTCAAACAAGGCTCAAACAAGGTCTGGGTCACGTGTTGGGGAACCAAAGCATCCTGATGGAAAGTGGACTACTGGGAGAAGGAAAGAGACAAAATGTGAAAACAAGGTTGATTAGATCACTCCCCTCAGGACCGAAATCTAAAATCTCATGTTTGTTCTGGAATAGCTGCAAGTTCATTCTCAGCATTCCAGGCTTCCATGGCCTCCATGTCATCAGTAGAGAACCACACATGCCAGTAGCTGAGTTTCAACAGTATTGCTCAGAAAGTGTCTCCCTCTAAAGACCTGGCGTACACATGTGGACAACAAATTTTAGGCTCTATTACCACAGTAGTTAATTCTACTTAACTGGGGCCTTATGGCTACAAGTGTGGACACTTAAACAACCATTTAATGGTGTCAGAAAAGGTAGCACACTACAGAAAAAGTTCAAAATGGCAGAGAACAAAGGAGAAAACTCAGTTGGCTATTTCAAACACAATGTCAAAAACGTAAAAAACACAAACATATTTCATGGCTTAATCTTTAGAAATGTTTAATAGCTTTGTAACTTTGACATGGAATGCAAAATTGATAAAAATAAGTAAATGTAAAAATCTAGCAAGCTGCTAAACACAAATGTGTGCAATGGGACATCGTTTTGTAGAACAATGCTATAATGCTAGCATAATACACCCAGAAAGGCAGGTTGTAAATCAGTTTACAGCTAATTCTGGTGCAGCTTATGCAATATATTGATAAAAACTTGATAAAATGATTTCTGGTTGCTCTAATACCATTTCACTGTGAACAAGAGTGGGGACCTACTCAACACATCAGTAGATGAGGTTTATCATTTTTTTTGGCGCCTGTATTTTGATTTCCTGTTTCTGATTACCAAAAAATATAGACACATCTGTAGTGTGAATAAATAGAAGGTGAAGAAACTGTCCTGTCCATGCAGAAGTTTGCTTTCTCCTATGAACTGTGGGAATAAATTATCAGCTGTAAATGTGTTGTTTTTGTTAAATGTCCAGTTTGCAGTAAATGCCAAGCAGAGGAAAGTCACAGCCAGGAAAAAGCAGAGGGTCAGCTCTAGTCTCACCCTCTGCTTGCAGTTTGAGCAGATTGTCACCATCACAATGTGATGTTCTCAAAGGACACAGCTTAATATGGGGCAAAAAAATTCAGAGAAAGAACATTACACTAGATTCTACATGCTATTGCTGCTGAACATGGACAAAAAAAACGTACCTGTTTCGACGCCAACACTCATCTGTACACGTTAAACCATGGTTGTCCAAATATAGAACAAATTTTAAAGCAGCTCATTTATGATGGGAGGAACATCAGCTTACAAATGAAAATCCACATGAATTCTATTACTAATAACAGGCAGTGTGCAATGATGGACTCATTTAACACTCGCTTCGCTTTACACACAGTGGCTGAAGATGAGTTTATCTTTGCATGGTATTACTTTCCTTTAAATTTAATCAGCTGTTCAGATTGGTTTAATATTTCACATTCATGGTGAGCAGAGTCTCTATAAGAAGCATAAACTGTGACTTGGCTTCTGTTTCATTCAGCTTTAGTACAAACCTGGTGTGTGCATTCAGGGGTGGGGGGATGAGCCAATCTGCCCTTGTCCAAATCATTTTGATGATCAAATCTTTGTACTTTGTGTATTTTCTGTTCAACTGCAGTGTAGTCTGCAAGTTGAGGCAGCACAGAAATCTGCCTCAACTAAGCCCCCAGGTGTCTTAGTCCATGGACATGCTCACCTATTCATTTATATCAATCACATTGGCATGTTTTAGGGCAATTTGTTCATCATCGGGTTAAAGGGTTTGAAAGAACAGCAATCATGAATCCTGACTTTATTGTAAGTCAACACAGCAATTCCAATCATAAGGGGGGTCATCATCCTCTCTGTCCCATCTCACTTATGGTGCAGAAGACAGATACAAAACAAAATAAAACAACTTAGGGCAAAACAGGATAAAACTCCTAGACAACAAAGCACATTACACGAAATCCCACACATATACGCAAATGCACCCAGGCAGACAAAAGGAATGGTATCCCACAATTCCTTGCGCTGCCAGATCTGACAGAAGGCCCAATCACAATGTGTCTGTGACATTCAACACAAAATTAACTACAAATCCCGTCATGCACTGTATCAGCTGCCGAAAGGTGCATTCACTCCAAACCCGATTTGTGCGGCCAATTCGCGTTGGCCGCCCCTCTCTCGCAGAGCCGCAAAGTTGCTGCTCCACACGTGGCCAGCAATGTCTTCCTTAAGCTCGCCACATCGTTCGTGTGTGGGTGGAGCGACCAGCTAATGTTTTTGATCACTACATGAAGCGGTGTCTGTATTTCATTTACAATACATGGAAGACACGATGATGTTTAGAGAAAGTTTTTTTTCTCTATCAAAGAGCTCTTCAAAAACATCAGTGATCACGTCTCCATGTAGATCGCAGACATCAAAAATAATTTAACGAATAAATAAAGCATCTACCCACAAAAAAAACCCAACAAAAAAAAAAAGATAATATGCAGTCATTAAATAGCAAACACTCCATGCTACAAACCTGCACTTGTGGCAACAGTGGTTTGACATGTGCTCATTCAGCCACCATTCTAAAGCAAATCAGGTTCACATCTCCTTATTGTTGTGTTTTACTTTTTAAATGTATATTTGCATTTATTAGGCATAAAGAATACATCATTTGTTGTAAATAAATTCCTTTGAACATC
The DNA here is from genome assembly GCA_016861445.1 of Oryzias woworae. NCBI lineage: Eukaryota > Metazoa > Chordata > Actinopteri > Beloniformes > Adrianichthyidae > Oryzias > Oryzias woworae. The sequence continues at coordinate 40,632 of BOLG01001055.1, read as the reverse complement.
TTTTTAAAAACAACAAGACATTTTAAACTAAATGTTTCATAGACTACATTTATTTGTCATGACTATGTGTTACTAAAAAAGTTTATGACTACTGTAGGCTATAATTTGCCGATTATGCCTAAGTGCGTATTAAAGAATGGAGGTCTGGAACGATTTTGAGGTTTTCCCTCAAAAGATTTATTCCTAACATGTAAGTGTTAATGACAGAGCTCTGGGTCTTCAAAATGTCCCTATCTGCTGCTGTCTAAATGGACGTTCTAACACCAGGTACTATGAAGAAGACGCCCTCTGACCCTTGACTCATCAATTTAAACACAATGATTATGAATATGCAAACGGTAGGCTGGGTCTTTATCTCCGATTGGTCCTTCGCACCTCCTTCCTTACTTGTAGTTTCTTGTGGGCTCTGTCCCTAGATGAACTGTTTTTTTCCACTGGTCTGTGAATCCCATTCTCCACGAGCCGGTTTAATGACCCAAGATTCCTGTTGACACTTCTGCTGGCATGTACCTCCAACTTTAATTCTCACCAAAGAGCAGCTTGATCCTATAAAATAATTCCAACCTCTGTGGAAAATCTGAATTACACAGTATGCTATGCAAACTACAAATTAATTCCAACTTTTTAATCACTAAACATTACAAATTAATAAAGCAAATCAGATTGTTAAGTTTTATTGAACTGGAAACTGCTTCTCTTCTTCACTATACAAAATACATTCCAATGACGTTTCAAATACAAAGAATTATCATGATGTTTTTTATTAATATTTATAGTAATGTGTGTTTAGTAATTGGGATTCAAACTTGGGGTTTTTTTCAACAACATACAACACCTGGACTAACCACAGCCGCCATAAGAGCAGCTAAACCCAAAAGGTTTGTCACTTTATGAAGACTGCTTCCCACACAATACTGAGTGAAGGGCTTGCTTGGGTTGTCATGAAAGGATTTGTTTCATGGATTTTTATGGTTTGTAAACAAGAATAATAAATGGTTTATATTTATACAGCGCTTTTCTACCTTCCCTGAAGACCCAAAGTGCTTTACAGTCTCAGTCCCATTCACACACACATTCACACACTGATGGAGGCTCTGCTGCTGAACGCTGGTGCCAACCTTCCATCAGAGACAATGTGGGGTTCAGTGTCTTGCCCAAGGACACTTTGAGACCACTTCGCAGGCAAGGTGGGAATTGAACTTGCAGTTATCTGATCAGAGGATGACCATCCTACCGCTGCACCGCCGCCACCCCAGAATTGTGTAAAAACAAGAGTAAAATTAAATCAAACTCGTATCAAAAAACCTCTTTGCTTTCATACCGATCATTTTCCTGGAGACATGCGCACATTTTCCTTTGCTCAGTAATCCATGTTCCAAACAGTTCCTCTAATTTGTTGCTGGTTTCTCTGCTCACTAGGAAACCAGACTTGGTCCTTTTCTTTCTTTTTGTAGCCGTCTCTGCGGTTTAGGATTAACCCCAGAATTGCTACATGGCGCTAGCAGCTAATTTGTTTAGTCTTATTGCTACATGGAGCAATGTCGATGTTTATCTCATTTACCATCCATGAAAGACATGGATGATGTTAAGAGACGGGTTAATTATTTTAGAAGAGCTCTACAAAAACATCAGCAATCAAGTCTCCATGTAAGAATAATGCAAGGCAAGAATAATGCATATGTAGTACAAATCAATCATCATAGATTTACATCAGTAAAAAACATGTCAAACATGGGGTAACTAGGCATCAAAAGAGACTGAGTGGGAGGAACCGAACTTATATAATCCCCCCCTGACTTGACCACACCATTTACTTTACATTAGTTATCAACCGGTTTGTAACTTATGTTCAGAGATTTGTAGTGTACCAACATTGACTCAGGTGATTAAACATCTTTAAGTAACAATAAGTCACACTGCTTTGTATGTTGCTACAACATCATTATAAACTTGATTGTAGCATATGCAAAAAAATGAATCAGTGAACTCAGTTCAAAAATAAAGATATGCAGATTATTCTCATCAGACAAATCATTTACTTAAATCAAGTATAAAAAAGAAAAAATATAAAGATGGTTTTTGTCAAAAAAGCAATCTATGTAAATCAGGTATAAAAAGTCAAAGATAAGTGCAGGGATCATTAGTCATGAATCACTAGTCAGGTAATTTGTTTAAAGCTCTTGTCCAAGACAGTAATCCATCTCCTACTGCCTGATTAACAGCCGTCCTTCAGGTAAAGTTCTCCTCGTTGTTATAACTGCAGACTTTGTTTGTCAGGTCCATTGACCTTCAGCTGATATCACAGCAAGGAAGTTAAGCTCGAGTTGTCTGCAGGGCAGAAATCACTGCTGAAAATCAGGTTCAAAGTTGACCTAGGAGACAGTGATAGATCTTCGGCGCCATATTTTCTTGAAATCATATTTGACTTTTGTTTTGCATCAATTAAAGGCTCACAAGTCAGTGACCACACACTTCTCAAAGTCTTTCATGCTGGTGATTACTATTGGCTTGGTCAGGTCTGGTTTAAAGTAGATCCTGGAATTCAGCACCCATGTGCTCTGGATCTGCTTTTTCCACTTCAGGAGCCAGTGCAGCATTAGCCTTGGTGAGATGGTCATTAAAATAAACTGTGCTTCCTTTCAACAGCTGTTGCAGCTGCAGCCGCGCTAGCTTCTGTGCTAACGTTGGCTGCGCCAGGCCTAGCCCGAGGTTGAAGTTGAAGTCCAGTGAGAATTATATTATTCATTTTTAGTTGTCGATCCAAGTCGTTTGTTCTTCTGTCCATTCTTCTGGTCAAGCTGGGTTATCCTGTTGTTCTTGTTGCTCTTTCTCGTCGGAAATCTTCAGCAAGTTCCATCAGAGGTTGTAGCTTAGCTTCTAGCTTAGCATCTTAGTTTGTATGCTGGCGAGAACAATTCTGAACTCTGCAAGATCAAATGTGGAAGATGTGTCCTGATTTTTCTTGGGTGCCATGTTCAGCTCTCTCGGTATTGCAGAATCACTGGCCCCTACTGTAGTAATTGTGTGGTGATCAAAGATTAAACCGTCAAAATCTGGAGAAATGTGGATAAATGTCTCCTTGCGGCCGGAACAACAACACTTAACAGCATTAACCCGAAAGGGAAAAAATAAAAACAAGAATAAACAGAGGGGACCTTTTTGGAGTCGTCAATGAAATAGAAGTTTAAGAGGCCTGAGCAGACTGCTTTCCCATCCCGCGCTGGCTCTGGCTGGCTGCGAGCTCCTCTCCCGGTAGCTGGCATAGCAAGTGCGTCTGCTCTATTAGAGACCAGCCATTAATAGAAGATGTATGGCAGGGGATCTTGCAACTTTATGTGACACTTTACTGTGTTGTCTTAGTGTGGGTCACTGTCATGTGGACTCTTGATTAGTACAGATGACAAGGACACAGTTCCAGTGCATGAAAATCGCTACTGCTTTTACTCAGTAATTTCAACACCTATCACATGTCCACAGCACCATCTATTGGTTGGCGGTGGTAATGGCTGCTGCTAATTACAATACACCACTTCATTTCCAAGCTAGGCTAGTTATTATACCTTGACCAGCTACTTAATTACAAAGGCTCCTTCTATAATATATTATAATTATAATATTAAACAGTCTTGTGCTCGTGTCGCCTTAGCAAGGCACATTCAAATTACAAACAACTTTACATCCAACACTGTACATCTTAGTGCAGTACTCTGAAACACACATACCAACATGTAACACACTGCATAAAATGTCAAAATGAACATGCTCTCTCTCTCTCTCTCCTTTTTTTTTGTTTGAAACTTGTAAACAAAACACAGCAACAGCATAAACACGAAACTGTCACATTAACTAGTCTCTGTATCTGACAGGGCGGCTTACTGTCAGGCCACTCCATGTGTTGTGAGATTCAGTGTCGTCAACACTTTCAGAAGAGGATTTCTGTGGGGAATCACAAGCTGGTGGCTCAATTGACTCTGGGTTCTTGGGTTTTGACAGGGTAGTCTATCTGGGTCTAAATCCAGGGTTATGTCCTTAAACAAACTTGGGTGTATTTTCCTCAGATGTCTCCTGTTCCTCCTGAGAGTATCAGCTGATGGTGTTTGCACAGTGTAGGACCGTGTTTTTTCTCTTTGGTGAACAATGACTGCTGGCGCCCAACTGCATCGTGTTTGCATGTGCACGGTGTCACCAGGAGATAGAACTGGCAGTGGTCTTGCACGCTGGTCAAGTGTAACTTTTGCTTCAATTGCATGTCTCACACTCTGTTTTGTGGAGTTGTCTGTCTCAGCACATTACTAGTATACGGCAGTGTGCTGCACAGGACTCTTCCCATCAGAATTTGTGAGGGTGAAGTTAAATCCAGTAACTGCAGTGTTTCTCAGTGATAACAGCACTGGATGTGGATCAGTGCAGGTTCGGATTGCTTTCTTTAATGCATGTTTGACAGTCTTAATGGCTCGCTCTGCCATTCGATTTGAAAATGGAAAACCTGGACTGGAATAAGTGAGCTTTATTTCCCATGCAGCTGCAAACGATTTTCTCTCATAACTGGTAAATGGAACGTGATCACTTACTATCTCTTTGGGAATCCCATACCTTGCATACCGACTTCATCTTTTGAATAATGGAGTAAGCAGTTTTGTCTGTCAAGTTAAGATCTTCTGGATATTTGGTCAAGTAATCAGTTATTAGTAGATAAGGGTGACCATTCAGCTCAAAAATATACACTCCCATTTTCATCCATGGCAGCTTTGGAATCATATGCCTGATTCTTTGGTTGCACCTGCTGGCACTGTTCACATTTCTGAATCATAGTCTCTATATCACTGGACATGCCAGGCCAATACAGCACTTTTTCACCTTGGCTTCTGTGCACTGTATGCCTTGGTGAGCATAATGTAGCTTTTTGTTTGTTTGTTTGAAGTTCTGTGGTATCACAATCTTGTCTCCTACCATGATTATATCTTTATGAATGCTAATGTTGTGTCACATGGGCCAGTAGCCATATAATGCTCTATCTAAGCTTTTCCGTTCAGCAGGCCATCCTTTCATGTGTTTCTAATGCACAGCTTGTAGCATGTTGTCTGCTGCAACTGCCGTTCTCCATCTGTTGAGTGTGTCCTCACTCAATGCGTACACAACTCTCTCCTCTCAAGCATTCTCACTTGCAGTGTCACTGTCCCTGATTGCTGTAGCATGTGAGAGTGCGTTGGCTATGTACATCTGCTTGTTAGGTGTGTATGTGACAGTGAATTCATAGCTCTATAGCTGTAACAGCATTGCTTGTAACCTCGCTGGTGCTCTGGAAAGTGATTTGCACGATTCCTTCAAGAGGTTTGTGATCTGACTGCACGGTCACTGGTCTTCCATATACATACTGGTGAAATCTTTTGGTGCCAAACACAATGACTAACAATCTCCTTTCTATTTGTGCCTCCCTCTGTGTTAGTGCTCGTAACGCACAGCACACGGGTTGTCCGCACCCAGTCCATTTTTTGAAGAGTCTGCTTGTAAAGTCAAAGGTTTCTTGTGGTCATAGTATCTGAAAACTGGGGTTTGTCTGAGCACCGTCTTGAGAGTACTTAATGCTGCTGTGTGGTGCGGCTGCCACAGCCATCCTGTGTCCCTTTTTTAGTAACTGCCTTAAAGGTGCAGTGAGTGACGCTTCATTCGGTATGTACTTTGTCATTCTTGGAGACTTTGTTTGTCCTCTGAAACTGGCATGTCAACAATAGCTTTGATCTTTGACTCCTCTGCTTTTTGGCCAGCAGCAGTGATGATGTGGCCCATATCTTTAACAGTTACTACTGTCTACTACTACAGTCTATTTTGTCCTTGTTAAACTTCACATTTGACCTTTTAGCCCTTTCCATTACCTTTTGCAGGATATCATGCTTGCGCTCAGTTGTTGCTGCTTTGATCATGTCGTCTGCAATGATAAACACACCAGGAATGTCTCCAAAAGTCTCACAGTTCTTTTGTTGAAAAATTCACTGGCGGACAAAATGCCAAATGGGAGGAAACGATACCGACCCCAAGGTGTGTTGAAGGTGGAGAGCTTAGAAGATGGCTCATTGAGCTTGATCTGCCAGTAACCATCTTTTTCATCTAGAATGGTGAAGACTGATTTACCCGCCAATTTATTTCGAACATCCTTATGTGTGGGGATGGAGTAGAGCTTGTGTTTCACCGCTTGATTCAGATAGCACGGGTCCAAACACCCCCTTAGTGTTCCGTTCTTTTTTTGTGTTGCAACAAGATTTTTACTCAATTTGTGGGCTCGTTGACTGCCAACATCAGCATCACATCGCTGTCTTGCAGGTCTTTCAGTGTTTTTTTTTAGTGGTTTGATTATGGACAGTGGCACATTTCTGCATCACTGTTGCAGTGTTAAAGTGTCACCGTTGACATATCGAGCGCTCGCTTCACATTGTGTATGATCATGTGACTTTCCAAATGAAGATTCATTGCATCACTCTTCATTTCATGACCATTCTTGCCAGTTCTGAATTCAAAGCAGAGTTGTCAGTATCTAGAAAGACTTCATTCATCCTGTGTTTGTGGCTCTTTGAAGAGAATGACAAGGTCCTGAATGGCAGCCGGGTTTTTTTTCTCTATAAGTTGCACGCTTGTTACACACGCAGCAGCAGCACACGAACCGAGCACGAGGAAGAAAGACTGACACAGAAAGGGAGACAGAGCAGCAAAAAGAAACAACATTGACAAAGAAAGATAAGGTAAAGAACATGAGAGTCACCACCAGGAAAAGAAGCAACAATTTCACTTTACAGAATTTAGAGTTTCATTGAGAAGCGGCTCTTCAACCACCTGCACTCGAGAGTTGAGAGAATTTTAAAACCAGAGCAGATCATTACCGACTGAAGAAACTGGATCAGCTCCTCAAAGCTGGGACACTTTGTTATTTTGAATACCAACTTTTATTGTGATTGTTTAAAAAGGAAAATTATTTAAAACTATTATATATATATATTATAATTTTATAATTGTAAGTAGAATTTACAATTCAATTTAGCTTATTAGTATCTTATAGAGAGTATGGTGCACTGGGGTTTTGTCCTCTATTACTTCTCTCTTGTATTCTTTACCATTTACTCAGTACAATATTGTAATAAGTTCATCATGCCTGTTTTGTGCAGTGCAATTCATATGATGCCCCTTTTTCCCACTCCACTCCGGGGGGAGCGGGAAAGATTTCAGGTGGATCGTCTGTGGTCCTGTTCTTGGTCTTGAGCTCGGCTATGGCTCCTGTCGCACCCCCAGCTGCCCCACAGTTTTATGTGGATGACGCCCATGTGCTACACTATTCAAACATGTAGTTGTTATTTAAAACATGTAGTTGTAGAGTTGAATCAGCTAATTCTGCTTTAACAGTTCTAGCACATCACCTGCCCATCCAGTGAGTGGATCCCTCCTTCATGTGGACATCCCTGAGTTTTCTTAGTTTTTCCTCAACATGGAGGTTTTTTTAAGCGTTTTTTCTCACAGAGAAGAAGGGTCTAAGGGCAGTTATGCCAGTTTAGCTTATTCTGTTTCGTTTAGTTTAGCAACCAGCTATTGTTTATATTTTATGACTGACGTTACGTTCTTTGAATAAATACCGTGAAACCCATTTAGACGGCTATGGTTGTGATATTGGGCTATAAAAATCAAATTGAATAAAATAGTTTTTTTGTCTTTCATAAATTATTTTTTACATTTAATCTTCTGTGAATAAATATGAGCATATTCATATTAAACACAACAAGAAAAACATGTGTTTTGCATTGCTAATTTATTTTGTGCATAGTTTTATATTTATTATATATTTTATTGTTTATAATAATCTATTTAAAGCAACAAAACAATAGAAAAACTGGAAGCCAAAAGACTTGGCTCTTTTTAGTTACGCCAAGCCAGAAGAGACTGTTTTCTGAGAAGAGCCAGACCGCCCATCACTGTAAGAGCAGAGGAGACCCTGCTTGCATTGTCACTGTGATCCCATTCCTTTATAAACAGGGAGAAACATTTGAGTCCATTTGGTAGAAACATTTCATTTACTGACATTTGCAATAATGCATTGATTTACATTCCCAATTTTTTTCAAATAAAATATTATTTATGAAAGAAACAGATTTTGGAAATAATACATGTTTTAATGGTACAAATGGCTTATCATTCATGATACACAGGTCTTTTTTGTTCAGTATGTTTCAGTATGTCCAGTGCTTCACAACTCTGAACCGTTTCAATACAAGTAGATTAATTTTGGTCCGTAGTTCAAAGAGCTGGGCTGTACGGTGGAGCAGTGGTTAACGCTCTTGCCTCACAGCAAGAAAACCCCCAGTTCAATTCCAAGCTGGGAGACCTGAAACAGAATCCCCAATGGGGGTCCTTCCTATGTGAAGTTTGCATGTTCTCCCCATGCATGCGTGGGTTTTCTCCAGGGACTCCGGCTTTCTCTCTCAGTTCAAACACATGCTTCATAGGTTCATTGGTTTCTCTAAATTGTCCTTAGGTGTGTATGGGTGTGTGATTGTAGCCCTGCATCAGACCAGCTACCTGTGTCCCCTGCCTTTGCCCATGAGTGGCTGGGTTAAGTTCAGACAGCCCCATGGCCCTGAAGGGGACAAAACAGGTTTAAAAAAATGGATGAATGGCTTCAGGAAGCTTTGTTTTTTCCATCATTAGCAGGCAGTATCTCTGCCCCACTAAAGACAGGGCGCTCGTGAGCTCACGTTGTTCTTCTGTTGTGTGATGGACCGGGTGATAAGAACCAGCTAAAGTTTGAAAAAAATACAAAAAAGTGGATGATTTTATTCCCCCAAAATGAGCATAGATGTATTTACAAAACTACAAAATTGTGCTCATGTAGGAGGTCAACTGAACACAACTCAAATAAATATACTTAACACCAAACACAAGCATCAACTGAATTTTAACTTATTTTAGAAGTAATGAAACCAAACTGACCTGACAACAAGATACATTAGGAGGCTTATATAGTGGCTGATCAAACCAGTCTGATCGAGTCACGAGAATGTCAGCATAAGTGTTCCCATGACAGTACTGCAGTTCATTGACTAAAGAGATCAGGTTTGCATGAATGTGTCTCTGGTCTCCTGCAAGTGGATCTACCACCAAGCACTCTAAAATAACAGTGCTCTGTTGGACTTCGGGTTTTAGTGACTTTAAGCACTGATTATATGTGTCAAATGTAGATTTCTTTTCATACTTTCACTGCATTAAAAAAGGCAAAGCTTCAATTATTGATTACTGAAACACATAAAAAAACTCAAAAAATGTTATATTGTAAAATGTCAAAGTAAAACTTCACCAAAAATGTATGTATGTATTATTTTACCAATAAAACCATTTGATCCTTTATTTTGCAATAAATAACACAAATTTTAAAAGAAAGAAGAAATAAAAAATGTTGGTATTTAAAAACAATAAGAATACCTGCTCCAAGTTTTCCAATAGTCCCATTTATAAAAAGATTTCACTGCTAGAAGTTAAAATGTTTGATTCCATTGGCAGAAAGGGTAATCTAGAAAAAATTCATTCTTGCTCAGCAAACGCCTCCCTTAAGCTAAAACAAATGTTAAAGGGGAAGACTGAAATGATCTCATCAGTGAGAAAAAGAGAGGGCTGGTATTATTAAATGTATCTGCACTTTCTCCCTAATGTACTGTGGAAACAGTTTTTGAGCGTTTGCTTATCACTTAAACTGCTGCTTGCAGAGACTGTGAAAAAATACATACATTCTGCTGTAGAAAGGGGGTCTTTCTAGCGCATTTGCCTCTCAATGACACGGCCCTGGTTCGAACCTTGGCTGGGACCTTTCTGTGTGGAGTTTGCATGTTCTCCCTGTGCATGTGTGGATCTTCTCTGTGCACTCCAGCTTCTTTCAACAATCCATAAACATGCTTCATAGGGTGATTGTTGGCTCTAAATTACCCCAAGGTGTACGTGTGACAATGAGTGCGTGGCTCTGCAGTGGCGGGTGACCTGTTCAGGGTGTTCCCTGCCTTCGTCAAACAGTTGCTGGTATGGGTACCAACATCCTCGTGATCCTGAAAGGGATTCAGCAAGTTCTGAAGATGGATGGATAAATGTTGTTGTTATGCGGGGAGAAGTAGAACAGGATCCATGAGCAGAGTAAGGATAAGTTGATTTATTGCAAGAGGAAGGCCGGAGTTTGGAGACTGGAGTCTGGCGGGGTGTGGTGGTGTCGCAGGTTGACTCAGAGTCGAAGAACCAGGGTCAACCAGAACAGGAGGACGGGCAGCTGAGGGACAAAACCAGACAAGGTAAGGGTGTAGGAAGCACAGGTCTGAGACTGAACGCTACTAGTTTACCACTTGTTGGTCGGGTAACGATCTGGCGCTGACAGGAGGTCCCCTTGCAGCTTAAGTAGAGTGGATGATGAGATCTGGAACAGGTGTGCCTTGCAGCCGAACCACGCCTCCTGACATCACAACAGTACCCCCACCTCAACGGGAGCCACCCGGCGACTGAAAACGCTCTGGGCGGCGGCGGCGAAGATCCCGAATCAGAGAAGCGTCAAGGATGAAGGAGCGGGGGACCCAGGCACGTTCCTCCGGGCCATAACCCTCCCAGTCCACCAAAAACTGGAGACCACGCCCCCGACGACGCACATCCAGAAGACGGCGGACCGAATAGGCCGGGCGACCAGCCACCAACCGGGCGGGAGGAGGGGGTCCGGCAGGGGGGACCAAGGCACTAGAGGAGACTGGCTTGAGATGAGACACATGGAAAGTGGGGTGGATTCTCATGGAGACGGGTAGGCGCAGCTTAACCACCGCAGGGTTATAACCTCCAAGATCTCAAAAGGCCCCAGATATCTAGGAGACAGTTTACGGGAGTCGGTGCGAAGGGGAATGTTCTGGGATGATAACCAGACCCTCTGTCCAGGAACGTAGGCTGGAGCTGGTTTCCGATGAGCATCAGCAGCCCGGCAGGTACGGTCTTGAGCTTGCAACAATGATGTTCTAGCTGATCGCCATACCCGGCGGCACCGGCGGATGTGCGCCTGAACGGACGGGACCTCCACCTCCTGGGCTGGGAACGATGGAGGTTGGAACCCTAAGGAGCATTCAAAAGGAGACAGCCCAGTGGCAGAACTTGAAAGAGAGTTATGAGCATACTCAACTCAGTCCAGTTGGTCACTCCAGGAAGAGGGGTTTGTCTCTGCCACACAACGCAGGGAATTCTCCAACGTCTGGTTGGTCCGTTCAGCCTGTCCATTCGTCTGTGGGTGGTACCCAGAAGAAAGGCTAGATGTGGCCCCAATGGACCGGCAGAAAGCCTTCCACACAAGGGAGGTGAACTGGGGGCCTCTGTCAGACACTATATCAACGGGAATTCCATGAAGACGAAGGACATGGTGGGTGAGTAGGTCCGCCTTTTCCCTGGCAGAAGGCAGTTTGGGGAGAGCAACATAGTGTGCAGCTTTAGAGAATCGGTCCACTATAGTCAAGATCACAGTGTTGCCTCTTGACGCAGGTAGGCCTGTGACAAAGTCCAATGCAATATGGGACCAGGGCCTCCTGGGAACCGGGAGAGGACGGAGGAGGCCCGCTGGGGGTTGGTGCAGAGTCTTGTTACGGGCGCATGTAGTGCAGGCACTCACATATTCCTTGACATCCCTGTCCATGGTTGGCCACCAGAAGTGACGTTTTAACAGGGAGAGGGTCCTAGCTCCCCCGGGGTGACACGTGCGCCGTGAGGAGTGCCCCCATTGGATCACCTGTGAACGAACTGTATCAGGAACAAATATACGGTTCGGGGGCCCGGTACCTGGATCCGGTTGTAGTAGTTGAGCCTCTCTGACCCTGGCCTCGATCTCCCAAGACACAGCGGCCACTATGCAGGCCGAGGGCAAAATGGGAGCTGGAGGAGAGGAGGTGTCTGGAGCAAACTGGCGTGATAGGGAATCCGGTTTGAGGTTCTTGGTACCTGGCTGTAAGACAGGGTGAAATTAAACCTTGGGTTGAGTTGTTTGGCTGATTGAAGGTAGGAGAGATTGCGGTGGTCAGTCCAAATCAGGAAGGGCAGATGGGTCCCCTCCAACCAGTGGCGCCAGTGTTCCAATGCCAGTTTCACAGCCAGCAACTCCCTGTCCCCCACATGATAGTTTCGTTCAGCCGGGGTCAGACGCCGGGAGAAGAAAGCACACGGGTGCAGTTTTTGCGTGTCCCTGCACCGTTGGGACAGAACTGCGCCCACCCCAGTGTCCGAGGCATCTACTTCCACCACAAATTGATGATCCGGGACAGGATGACGCAACACAGGAGCAGTGGTGAACAGTTCCTTGAGATGGGCGAAAGCAGCAGCTGCGTCTGGAGACCATACGAAAGGGATGGATGGAGAGGTAAGGCGAGTTAAGGGGGCGGTGATACGACTAAAACCCCGAATAAAGCAGCGGAAGAAGTTTGCAAAGCCCAAAAAGCGTTGTAACTGCTTCAGGGTGGAGGGTACGGGCCAGTCTACCACAGCTGTCACTTTGTCAGGATCCGCCTTAACCTGACCCCCCTCAAATATGTAGCCAAGAAAAGAAATTGACTTCCTGTGGAAATTGCACTTCTCTGCCTTGACATACAAGCGATTCATCAGAAGCCGCTGCAGCACTTGCCTCACATGTTGAATATGGTTCGTGCGAGTCGAAGAAAAAATGAGGATATCATCCAAATAAACAAAAACAAAACGGTTGATGAAGTCACGCAAGACATCATTGACTAATGCTTGGAACACCGCGGGAGCATTTCGAAGACCAAATGGCATCACGAGATACTCAAAGTGACCCAATGGCGTTGAAAGCGGTTTTCCACTCGTCACCTTTCCTGACACGCACCAGGTAATAGGCATTGCGCAGATCTAGCTTGGTGAATATGACTGAACCCTGAAGGGATGTGAAGGCAGAGTCTATCAGAGGCAAGGGGTACTTGTTACGTGTAGTTATGTTATTCAACCCGCGATAATCAATGCATGGGCGCAAGGCACCCCCCTTCTTGGCCACAAAAAAAAACCCGGCCCCAACAGGGGACGAGGAGGGTCTGATCAGGCCAGCCGCCAAGGAGGTGGTGATGTATTCCTCCATAGCTTTGGTCTCAGACCTTGACAGGTTATAGAGGCGACTAGATGGGAGAGGGGCCCCTGGAAGCAGGTCAATTGCGCAGTCATAAGGGCGGTGAGGTGGAAGAGAAAACGCCTTGTCCTTGCTGAACACCTCCAGGAGATCGTGGTAATCGGCAGGTACTGTAGAGTGATCAGGTGGCTCTAACGTACGGACAGGGACAGAAACCGGAGGTACTGCAGAGCGGAGACAAGAGGTATAACAAGAGGAACCCCAGGTCATGACATGCCCAGTGCACCAGTCCACATGGGGGTTGTGTTGGGAGAGCCAGGAATGACCCAAAACTACTGGGTTTGCTGGGGCAGACACAATAAAGAAACTAATGAGTTCGCTGTGATTACCCGATACCATGAGTTTGGTCGGGACAGAACGGTGGGTGATGGTGTACAAACGTTGTCCATTCAAGGCAGTAGCAATGATCGGAGTAGACAGGGGTTCTTTAGCAACTCCTAGTCTTATTGCCAGGCTTTGATCTAAAAAACATCCCTCTGCCCCTGAGTCCAACAGAGCCTGACACGTATGACTCACCTGACCAGGACATAACACAGCAGGTAGGACGGTTCGGGAACGCGGAAGGCTGGAGGTGGAGTTTAGGGTCGCCTGTACTTCCGCGACTACCGACGACCCTGTACTTTTGGCAGCACCGGACAATCTCTCACTCTGTGTCCCCCCTGACCGCAATAAAGACATAATCCTGCTGTGAGGCGCCGGTGTCTCTCGGTGGCCGAAAGGCGAGTCTGACCCAGCTGCATGGGCTCCTCCCCCGGCTCCTCCGGCACCACCGGTGACGACACAGGAGGAGAGCACGGCCGTGCATCTGGAGGAGAGCGTGGACGTAAAACGGCTGGGCCGGGAAAAGACGGCTGAGCCCTACGCTCTCTTGCCCTCTCCCTCAGCCGGTTGTCGAGTCTGATGGACACGGCGATCAACTCCTCCAAAGAAGCAGGGGGCTCCCTGGTGGCCAGCTCGTCCTTCAGCTGTTCTCTAAGGCCGTTTGAAAACACGCTCTGCAAGGCTGTATCATTCCAGCCGGAATCCGCCGCCAAAGTCCGGAAGTTGATGGCGTACTCCGCAGCGCTGAGTGAGCCCTGTAGGATCTGCATGATCTGTTTTGCAGCTTCTGCCCCCCGGACTGGATGGTCAAATACCCTCTTCATCTCCAGAATGAAACCGTCATAGGACATCTGTTCAAACCCCTGGCGCTCGTAAGCAGCCTCCGCCCACATCAGGGCTTTCCCTTCCAGAAGGCCGATCACAAACGAGATCCTGGACTGGTCCCGGGCATAGGTGAGCGGTTTTTGCTGGAAGACTAGAGCGCACTGTAGCAGGAACCTCCTACATTTTCCTGGGTCCCTGGAGTAGGGTTTGGGGTCTGGGACATGCACCTCCTGAACCGGCCGTGGCGCGCTGGCTGGAGTCGGGAATGTGGGAGGTGGCACCTGCTGTGGAGAGGGAGTGGGAGCGGCGAGAGCTGTTACATGAGCGGTGAGCTGCATTAACTGGGTGAGGATGGAGTTGTACTTCTGGTCCAGAGCCACGATCAGCTGTTCGTGCCGGGCCAGCTCGGGGTTTGGTGAAGCAGGAAGCTGCAGCGGCGTTGGAACGTTGTCTGCTGGATCCATCTTGGTTTGGCCAGATCGTTCTGTTATGCGGGGAGAAGAAGAACAGGATCCATGAGCAGAGTATGGATGAGTTGATTTATTGCAAGAGGAAGGCCGGAGTTTGGAGACTGGAGTCTGGAGCGGAGGAGGGTAGAGGAAGGAGCGCAGCTGGCAGGGTGTGGTGGTGTCGCAGGTTGACTCAGAGTCGAAGAACCAGGGTCAACCAGAACAGGAGGACGGGCAGCTGAGGGACAAAACCAGACAAGGTAAGGGTGTAGGAAGCACAGGTCTGAGACTGACCGCTACTAGTTTACCACTTGTTGGTCGGGTAACGATCTGGCGCTGACAGGAGGTCCCCTTGCAGCTTAAGTAGAGTGGATGATGAGATCTGGAACAGGTGTGCCTTGCAGCCGAACCACGCCTCCTGACATCACAACAGTTGTATTGCTGCATGCAGTGGAGAATCAAGGTTATGGAAAGAGAGAGAGGACAAAAAATATACAAAAGACAGTTTAAAAGTTCAAAATTCAAAAGTTGGTTTAAACCGCTGTAGTCGCAGACTCCCATCTTTCTTCTTGACAAAGAAAAGAAGAGGGACGGAATAAACTGGCAGCCTTGTATTTGTGTATGTAGCCCTAAAACAAATGGGTTCCACTTGACTACACCACAAAAATGTCAACCCTGCCTCATATCCACTTTTATTCAAAAAGTATTATGGATATCTGCAACATTATGACAAGCTTCCTCAGCATATTGAACAGTGACATTCACTTTCTCCAGACATATCTTGACCAGTGGTTGAACCGAACTATTTATCTCACATCACTTTTGACTCGAATTCATATTTTTCTAATATTTTATTGTTGCTTCCAAGCTCCACCTCGCAAGTATCTGCAGCATGAACCTTCATATCTGTAAGTCGACCAGCAAAGACTATCTTGGTGGGCTGGAGCTGTATCAGTGAAGAGATTATTGGTTTGTGCGACCACTGAGATCTTCTGTGATACATGAAGTATTTAATATAAGGTCTCAGTCTTGTGTCAGTGAATGCAAACGGGCCTCATTCTTCTGCATGTTTAGTTTTTTTTTTCCAGCATGGTTTTGGTCTTACAGTCCTGACATGGTTGGATCAATTCTGATTTATGACTGTTTTACATATGTAGCTGCAAAGGTAAATGCTGCTTAATTTTCCATATACCAGCAATCAGCCTTCTTGCTTTTTTGTTTTGCTGTTTGGTTTTTATGCCTCTTTTCTGATCAGAAATGTTTCGGTTAAGACAGGCAGACTGCTGGATGCAAGTGCAGCAGATTTATTGGACAGGAGGGTTGACAAAGCAGGAGTCAGACACCATGAGAAGTCCATGAAGCTAAGGCAGGGTCGGGCAGGGTTTACTTGGGTTTTTTTGGATCACCTCTGTGTGCGTGTGCAAGCATGTGTGCTTGCACGATAGATGAGGAAGATTTTGGTTGTTTGGAGAGAATTCTGTGGCATTTCTGCTTCTCAAAGTGTTGGTTTTGAGTGGAGCTGAAACTAATCTCACTTAGATTCTATTCATGTTTAACATAAAGCCTACTTTGTAGTTTACTGCATGTATGCAGCTTTTTTTGAAAGATGGATTTAAATTTTTTTTATGGGTTTGACTGTACAACTAAGCACATCCATCTGGATGGAGCACGGAAATCTAAGGAAAAACACATCCTTTCAAATTTTGAGTTTTTTCAAGGCTTTTAACTGAGCAAAGACAGAGATGTGCAGAATTTGTCATGGATAGTCGGTGGTGTTGAATTAAAGCTGTTTGGTAACAACTGGCTAATCCTTAAATATGAAGACAAAAAGAATAATTGTAAATTTTATGTAAAATTAAATATAATTTTAAGGCTTTAATAAAGAATGACGTGTACATGATCCCCATGTTTTGTAATTCAAAAAGCTACATGTTTACCACAAATATTTCTAATGGGAAGAAATTGGAGGGATGTAAGGGATAGAAACACCAAAACAATCAACAGATCTGAAAAACAGCAGAACTGGATCTCTAAATGACCATGATTGTGTCACATTGATGGAATGATTTTCTCTGAGGATGAAAAGATCAAGTTGGGGGTTTTGGGTAGCTTTTTCTTCTGTGGTTTATTCACTTCAACCTAATTTTTTTAAATGCTGTATACATTAGATTTGTGCACTTCTTAAAAGGAGGAAGTGCAAACAAGACTAGAATTAAAGACATGTTTTGCTTGCTTTCCTCAGCCTGTGATCTTTAGAACGTTCCCTAGTGCCATGCGCACAAATATGGAAACGCACTGACACACACATGCATACTCATTAAGGCTTTGGCATCATCAGTCTGCCCAGCTTCTTTAACATTCTGCTGTCATTCAGATTAGAAGAATATGGAACTGGGCTCACTAATAATCCTCCATCCTCTATTACCACTGAATCTTCTTTGCGTATGAATTATTCACATCTGGAAATATGCTTTAGCAGCATGTTATTCTTGATATAAACAATTTTACGTCTGTGGATAATTCTTGGTCCGGATGAGAAACATATTTTATTTCCAATTCCTGTTTGATTTATTCATTTTTAAAGGAAAGATTTGAAAAACCTTTGTATTTTAACTTTGTGACTCTACTTGAGAAATTGTAGCAGAACTTTGAAGGGGTGGGCTTCACGGTGGTGTAGTTGTTAGCACTCTCACCTCATAGTAAGAATGATCTAGCTGAAATTCCGGCTGGATCCTTTCTGTGTGAAGTTTCTATGTTCTCCCTGTGTATGTGTGGGTTTTTTTCCTGAGCACTACAGTTTCCTCCCACAGTCCAGAAACACGTGTCAATATTCAATAGGTGATAGTAAAATGTCCCTAGGAGTGAATGTGAGACATTGAGGCTGTGTTGCCTTGCAGTGGACTGGCGACTCTTCCAGGGTGCATCCCGCCCGCCTTCACCTAACAGCCACCCTGTTTGAGGCCTGTTTCATGACCCTGATAAAGTGTCAAGAAGCGAGGTTTAGAAAATGAATAAATTGATTGACTTTGAAGCTCTGATTTAATGTGAACAAAAATGGCAAAAAGTTGCTCGATGCAGTAAGTTACAGTCAACCCAGGTCATATCCGAATTGCTTCCCTACCCCTCTGGCTCCCCCCTATTGCTCCAATCATAGGGAGACTGTAATGGTGTCCACAAGAGTA
The DNA here is from genome assembly GCA_016861445.1 of Oryzias woworae. Taxonomy (NCBI): domain Eukaryota; kingdom Metazoa; phylum Chordata; class Actinopteri; order Beloniformes; family Adrianichthyidae; genus Oryzias; species Oryzias woworae. The sequence goes on along the minus strand of BOLG01001055.1, from coordinate 22,690 downwards.
TTTTTAAGGAGAAGCCAGAGCGACTTTGGGCAGGGTATCTCTGTGCAGCTAGAGTGATCGCACTTGTGGTCGTACTTGTGGTGTGGAGAAGAAACACATTTCTTCATGTGGATGTGAAATGAAGCACAGAATTTTACATTAAAATGTAAGTATTGAGTTGTTTATTCTAGCATGACTTTTTAAAGTTATAAAACCGATGAAATGATGTATTTTCCGAAAAGCTGGCAGCTATGAGCTAACGAAGGTGACCAGCAACTAATGATGACGTCATCAAGCGGTAGTAACATCTAAACGTAAAGACACTGTTTTTCATATTGATTGGTTAATTGATAATCTTGTTTATATCAAGCATAAATTGGACAAAACAAGCTAAAGAAATCCAAATCAAACTCACTACAGAGACAATGAAATGCATTGATTAAAAAAAAGAAAACAAATAAAAACAAAGACTCACTTAAGTCACATTTGATTTATTAAAGTGTAAAAATCAACAAGGTCATACAGTTTTAAAAGTCTGGATTGATAAATAAATTGTTTGTATGATCAAGATAGCCGGTTTAATGTACAATTCTAATGGCTCATTTTGGAAGTAAAAAGACATCTCTCTGTTGGAGAGAAAGACGTAGGGAAAGGGAGACCTTGGAAATTGGACAGTGAAAAAAAAAAGATCAACAATATTGAGGGAGGAACAGTTTCTGCTGTTAGCAGTTCTTTGTTAGCCACTTAATGTGGTTTACCATTATGAAAACTTATAAATGCTCTAATAACCAAAACAATGTTAAAACTTACTTGTGAAAGGAAATTCCACGTGATCTGCTCTCAATAGAGCACTGTCTGTTTCATCTGAAGGCAGCACAAACAAAAAGAATGGCTGTGATTCTCTGTTGACTACAACTGCTTGTGGATGTAGCCTAGCTAAAGTAGACCCCTCCAATATGGCGGCGCCGCTGGCTCACTCCAGAGCCCCGAATGAGGCGTCTAATTGTATAAAATATCCATGGTGAAAAGCTGTCCGACCAACTTGCGTGTCCATATAGAATGCGCAAGAACGGAAAGAGACTGAGTAATATTTTTTGAGGGCAGAATTGAATTATTCCATGGGAACGATTTAATTAATCAGTGGGAACAAATTATTATTTTTTTGAGGGAACAAAGTAATTTTTCTTACCCATGTCAGGTCATGGGCTCCGTAGTAATTGACTCACCACAGTCTCTGCAGATCTCACTTATGGATCCAAGAGTGCCTGAGTGTCAAAAGATACTTAAAAAAAACTAAACTGGGAAAAAGTAACAAAATGTATTTTAGCATGAGAAATATAGGTATAGTGTGAGAAAGTGAGAAATAAATCAAATGCTTGAGTCTCATGGCCAATGCGTGAGAGTTGGCAGCCCTACATAACTTTTATACTAGAACTAATAACACTGGTGAACAGAAACTAGCACTTTCAATGATAGATTGTCTAGGTTGTCCCATTGAAATTTGATTGGTTGGATTGTCGTATCAAACTAATCTGGATCTAATTCAATAGGATGTTGTGCTGACAGTGCATCAAGATGTAAACAACACAGAGATAGAGAGCTTGTGATGCAGATTTTGTCAATATACTTTCTAATTTTTGGATTTTGGGGAAAATGGCTGATCTTTCCAAGACAGAGGGCTAAAGTCAAGTCACGAGTCATTGTTGTTGAAGTCCAAGTCAAGTCTGAAGTTGTCAAATTCATGACTGGAGTCTGGGAGTCCATGTCATGTGACTTGCGTCCACACCTCTGATTATGGCGGCTCTTGGTCTGACTTGTACTGGGACCTACCTGCCTGGGGAAACCCTGCCAGCCACAATATACCCCTCCCCCATGGTGAGATTCAGAGAGGATACCTTGAAACAAAAGCAAAAAACAACAAGCCAGCTGACAGTCAGTTCATCCAGCTTAAAAAATCTTTTGCTCCTAGCCCTTCCCCATTACTTTAGGTGTGCCCCAGGGCTTTGTCCTGTGACCCCTACCTTTCATTGTTTCTGTCCTCTCTCTTGGCCAAATTTGTTGCAAATTCAACATTTGGTTTTATTGATTCGTTGAAGCAATGGGCAGCTTGTCAAACAAACCCAATTCAACACTCCCACCCTCTTCCCTCCCATATTGAGTGCATTTGTGCCTCTATAAATAAAACTAAACTTGCTAAATTTACTCTTGCAAAAACAATTTCCTTTCGAACTTTAACAATTCCTTATCCCCTTTCAGGTAAAGAGGCTGGGTGTCATCCTTTGCCACCCGTTATCTTTGCACTCTTCCATTAATAATGTCACTCAATTAGCACAATTTTTTCCTTCAAATGACCATCTCTGTCCATCCTCCTCTACACATTCGTTATTGCCTAACAGTTTGTTTCCTCTCATCTTGGTTCTTGTGGATCTTTTATCCACATTACCAAAAATCTGTCCACAAGCTTTAACTGAAGTAGAATCCAGCAGCACACATCGGAGCTACACTTCTGTCTTTTAATCACATCATCTCTTATCTACACCAGCTTCAGTGCCTCCCAGTTAATCAAAGAATTGAGTGAAAAAAAGTCCTTCTCACCTTCAAAGTCATCCTCAACCTTGCTCCTCCATTTCTTTCAAATCTTCTTCAAATTTCCACCCCCTCCCGTTCCTCAGATCCTCCTCCTCCATTTAGCTCCATTTGTCTTAACACCACGAGGAGGAGAGCTTTCAGACTCTCTGCTCCTAAACTCTGAAACTTTGTTCCCACATTGATTAATCTGGAACATTGATTCAGGTACTGGTTTCATTTTTTTAAATAGCCTTCTCCTCGTGACTTTGTTTGCTGTTTGTTTTTGTATTGTTTTAATGAGATTGTTTTTTAGAATGTTGTTTTTCTTATTGTTGCATTGTCCTGTTGTTCTTTTTATTCTTTGCACTGAGCTTGAGTGTTCTGAAAGATGCTTCAGATTAAATGTATTTATTATTATTATTGTCATACATGCATTAACTGCTTTGCAAATACAAGAAACACATCTGTGCATAGGGGGTGCAATGCACCACATTCTCTCTTTGTGCACTCTCTTTTCTGCATGTGACTGTTTGTGAGTAAAATCTTTTTTGTTCATAGGTTAACTGGTCACTCTAAATTGTCCTTAGGTGTGGATGTTGAGTGTGTGACAGTGGCCCCTGCGACAGACTGGCGACCAGTCCAGGGGTGTCCCCTGCCTTCGCCCATGAGTAGCTGGGTTAGGCTCCGGCAGCCCCGTGACCCCGAATGGGATAAAATGGTTTAGAAAATGAATGAGTGAAAAGTTTTTTTTTTCCTTTTTGAGAACCTGCAGTTTTTCATGATAGGTTGTAACTTTTGTAATTTTCTTTCCGGCCGCAGCCTGATTAAGAATAGAAGGTGTTGAAAGTTTTGATTTTGTAAATCAAGGGTTAAAACTAAACAAATATCCAGCTCATCCTGAGGTCAAACATGCCCACGGAGCAATTTACTTGGAATTCCCAGGTAAGAGAAGAAAGTGGAACAAGATGAGATAACACAAGCACCTACACATCTTTCTTTATTGATTCTGAAAAGACTGGACTTGGACAAAGATGATTTCCTTCCTTCTTTTGTTGCTGCAATATGTATTGATTTGTATTTCAGTGCACTTTTGTCTTATTTCAGACATGCCTTTTGAAAAGTGCAGTTACTACACGTATGCTACAATTGTTCTGCATTTAACTTAAGATAAATAATCAAATCTTGCTTTGCTACATATGAATGAAAAACGATTTCATTTTGATTAGAATCATTTGGTTATTGTTTCATTGTTATGTTCTGTGTTAACCAACTGATAAGTGTAGGTTTTTAATGAATATAACTTTTCTCAGATATAAACTTTAATGAGAAGTCAACACCCAAAACAGAGGAGGTTTAAAAAAAGATACTGAACGTATCTTTGTTCTGTGAAAGAAAGTTAATCAGCAAAAGAGGGAAGACAAAAGGGGGTGGGGGGTATTTGTTAAATTATGCTTTTTGAATTTATTTTAGTGAGAAAATGTGAGTTTTTCTCAACAACATTTAACAGTCAAACAAAGACCTGACCAAACTCGTTGGTTTATAGTTTCAGGAACATTCCCTCCCACTTAAAGTGGCTTAGAACCAGTGGGGGCAAACTACAGCAATTATTAAATCTTGATTAGAGGATAATAGCTTTTTCTGAAGGCAAAAGGCACACATCTCTATTACTACTACTGGTTCAAAAATTAAAAACCAGTAAAAATAGCAACTTCCGACCCTATTAAGTCTGTTAGCAGCTACACAAAGTTAATACCACAGGGAATGAAAAACACATGGACGAAAGTTGGGGCAGTTTACTGGCTGGAATGAAATTGTAATTATGATGAAATTAAATTAAAAAGTTTAATGTGAAATAATAAAATACAGTTTTAATAAATGTGAAAAAAATCTTGTAAACAGTAAATAAATGATCGTTTTGTGGACCACCAGTTGGATCTCTGTGTGTGCTGGTCAATTAGATGTATTCTCATCTGTTTTTGTTACACTTTACCAATTCAGTTGTATTCATTACTGTTCCTGGTCTGTCAGTAACAACCACCCCTTGTTTGATCAGCACTTCAGTTAGACCTTATTTAAGTTAACTGTTTTCAGAATAACAACCACAAAAAAGTGTTAGAAATGATGATAAATCTACAGTTTCAACTGAGTTGGTGTTCATCAGTTTGATACGCCCCTGACCAGGTGCTGTTGATTGAACTGAAGTCTTGGGATGTCTTGATGTCTTTTAGTAACCAGGCAGTAAGAAGGGTGGCTTGTAACTTTTATTTTTTTTATTTATTTTGTTTTGTTGTTGTTGCTTTTTAACTCATCTAAATTGCCTGCAGGATAGAACCTAGTGTGGGTGTGCCTTGTGCCGATCGCACACAACAAAGAGCTTACAGTTATTTGTCAACAATCAGGGACAAAAATGAATTTGAAGACAGCAGAAGAGTAGAAATAACAGTAGAGACAGCTGATCTCGTTTAGCAGCAAATGCTACAAAACCAAATTTGATCAAAGCCTTTTAACTTTAGGTTTTTTTAAAGCAAAACTTAAAACAGCAGAATATGAACACTTGAAAATCTATTGTTTTTTCCCTCCATCATGCCACTTTAGATTTTTTTGAGGTTGATGATCACTCTTTTATGCAATATTTTGCATGTTAAGAAACTTGTATTGTATTTTGTGTTGTACTTCTTTAATTATGTTGTGTAACTTTATGGGGTTTGTTTTGTTTTTCATTACTTTGTTTTACACCTTTCCTGCAAAGGATTACATCTGTGTTTTTCTTTTACGTTTTTTTTTTTTTTTTTTTTCCAAAATGTTTCCTTTGCTGAAATTCAAAAACTTTTTTTCACCACAAACTTACACCAAAAAATACACACATGCACAAAATAATACATGAGGCAATATAACACACACCCCTGTCCTGTTCAATGAGGGAGCTATTTAAAAACAGCTATAGTTTTTTTTAATTGTATATTACATTAAAGAAATGGGAGCAGCAGCCAGGTATTTACCTTTAATATGAAAGAGATGCACAAACAGATACTGTGTGTTAGGACTGAAATGAATCAAGACATTTTTCTTTTTAATTTCTTTTTCTTTTCCTAAATAAAAGTATCATTTGTGGAAAGCTGAACACCTATAATGTAAAAATATTCACAGTTTTGTTGTTAGAAACCTGTTTTGAATGAGCAGATTTATTTCACCTTTTGCTGTGTGCCTCTGACTGAGAGCAGTTATTCAAACAGGAAATTCCCAAAATGTCCTACAGAACTCTAGATCCTTAAAAACTATAGACTTGTAAAATAGCCTTGATTGGGTGGCATCAATGTCTCTTTTAAAAGTATTCTGCTATCTAACATCTTAATGAAGTCAAATGTGTAAAGTTTACAACTAATAAAGATTTGAGAATGAAATGGTGTTTTTAACATGGTTTTGTGGCCTGTTTCTGATGATGGAGGACAAATATAAAAGTTAATTATTTCCAAAATGTTCTGAGTATTTCTTTATTCAAATAATTGTTAATCAAGATGAAAAAAAAAACAATTGTTAAAAATCATAATCCATATCATATCAATTCAAATAATGATTAAAACAGTACTTTGAATAATTTTAAAATAGAAAAATATAGTTGGAGTGGAACTTTAAAGTCTTTTAATTATGACTGCAGGGTTTAGCAAAAGTCAAAAAGCTTGTACCGCTTTTAAAGACATTTACTGCAGATCATTATAGGAGTTCTGCAGAAATTTACCTCTGAGTTGTGGACAAGACCGTACATAAGTAACCGTACATTAATATCCCAGCATGCCTTTGTTTACACTCTCTCCCGTTAGCTTACAGCTTCTCACAACCCCAAGCTAACTTTAGCATTGCAAAAAACTGTCACACAATAACGGAGCTATCAAGTCGAACAGTTTTGAGCTAGATGGCAGCTTAAACAAAGAAAATGAAGACGTAAATGGGTCTCTGTCTGCAAGTAGCCGATTTAGAATGGGAGCAGAGCTGGAAAAATTTGGCCCACCTATGGCAGTTGCTAAGTCACAAACCTGACCTTTTTCAAACCATTGGGTTTTACCTGCTCCTTATCCATCATAATTTCAATAAAGAAATTCTCTGTTTTAATCTTAAATAATTTTATATATGTCCTCCATCATGAGAAAAAAATACTACAATAACATGTTAAAAACATCAAAAACACAATTTTAATTGGAGCTGGTCTTTAAGAAGAATCAAGTATTTTTACTAAACCACCTGTATGTACAATTGCAAAGGTACACTTTATATCCACAAGAGGGGTTCAGTTATGGAACGAATGTAAAGAAGAATTTAAAAAACTGGCACACTACCAGCTTCTCCTGGAGCTTTATTTGATAGGCACCTGGCCGATAACACTCCTGAACTGAAATTTTCCAAGACTGGCCTTTCACTCTAAGGGCCTCACAGTTTCGTTGGCACACATTCCAGGCGTTTGTGATACTAACTTCAATGAGATATGCAAACAGATGCAATAACCACCTCTTGGACTTCATGGGGTGCAGTAGAGGGGTATCTCAGCATCTCACTCTCATCAATGCCGCCCATGTTGGCATTACAGTTGCTGATGACAACAGGATAGGCTCCTTCATCTTGGTATCACTTTAGTATCTGATGACTGAGGACACTAGCTCCACCCCCATGTCTTGCTGACCGCAGAGTGACTGTTCTGTTGTTGTTGTTTCATCTGATGGCCAGTATTCCATTGTTACTGGTATGAGTCCATGTTAAATAAATAACTTTTTTCTCCATGTCCTTGATGGACTTGAGTGGAGGATTTTTTATCCTATTGTTCCTTGCTTTCTCTGACTATCTGCAAATCTGTTCTCTTTGATACTGTACTGGCTCCATGCTGGTAAAAGAAAAAAGTGCTCAGCAAAGATGGCTGCAGTGGTGGTGGTAGAGAAAATGGTACTTGAAACCCCACTGGTCTGACTTGTTTTGAATATAGTGCCCCAGTTTGCCAGCTGTTTCCTCTTTGTAGGCAACCATCTACAGACTGCTTGGAGGTCTGTGGCTCATGCCTGAAGACATTATTGAGAAAGCTGAACATTGGCCAGACTTTGAAGTAACCGTGATTGGGATTGTTCTCATTGAAGTGGATAACGTTTATCAGAGCCCGGAACCTCTTTGATGACATCAGCTTGACAACTTGAAGGACCCTGGTTTGCATGGCCCAATAATCTTCAACAGAGGGGAGTTCAGCAACACCCAAATAGATAAACAGAAAGGTTATTATTGCATTCTCACTGGTGGAGAAAGTAGTTTTGATGACCTTCTGAGCCTCATGTAATCAGTTTTGAACTATTGTTCTTCTGTTTTATTATTATTCCTCCTTCTTCTTCTTCTTCTTCCGTACACTTTTCGGTCGTCCATATCTCCTGCATGCTTCATGCGATTTCTGCCATTTAAGCATCAAAATGTTCAGCCTGTTGAGGATATTGGTGCTCCCTTTTAAAATTTTTACTGCAACTTATGGTTTTTATGCAATTCAACAAAATTGCAGCAACTTTTGGCATAGAAATGCATGGAGAAGGCTCTTCTGCAGATTCAAAATTTCTGCATCCTAACTTCTGCATACATTATGCTATTTTAAAAATTAAAACATGCAATTGTTCTGCAATTTATGGAGTTTTCATCTGTTTTTAAACAATTCTGCAAATATTTATAGTTTTTTAAATTTTTAAAGTTTTTGAATTTTAAAATATAATTGAAGTCAATGGGGAGGCAGCCGTTTTTTCACTGTTTTTGAAATGTATCTCCTACAATATTTCAGCTAGAGACACCATTTAAACTTTAAAATGTAGCGAAAGGATTGGACTTTACAGGCATTACTTTTTTTTGGATATGTCTTGTAGCTTTTGAACTACAGCTGTTTGAAATGAGGCAATTTAGGACTTTTTGCCTGATTTTAGGAGCTGCTAGGGTGGATGATGTAGAAACTTTTCCGAACAAATCGCTGTAACTAAGCCACCGTTTGTCGCAGTGACAGTGATTTTTTCAGCAAAACGTAGAAAAATGCCTCCAGATGCATAAAGCTGTAGGGCAAATACTTTTGCCCCCACAGCCCCTAGACTGACACTAAGTACCCCCAGTTCTCCTATACCTGCCAATGTTAACTTTTCCAGCTGGTTCGAACACCAACTCTTTTTTTAACTTGCGATTGTGCGAACATGCTTGAACCTACAGGCATGAAACTTTCACACATTGTAGCCAAAACCTTGTGCTTCTTACAAGGGTTCAACATTTCTGATAAGTGAAAGACTATTGAAGATATGAACATTTGTTTGGAGGTAGTTTAAAAAGCCGCCTTGCCATATGATAACATGGGGTTTTTAGCTCATCATAAGATCAACTTTTTAGTGACACTTCTGATTGAATTCACATAAAGAGTTCAAACTTGACAGAAATAAAATGTATATCAATGGATTCCTGTACTTGTGTACTTTGCAAAACTGAAAGAATTATTCTGTCACTTGACCTCACTGAGACACAGGGTGTCTTGCCCTAAAGACAGTAATATGATCATGATTAGCTGGGAAGAAAAGATTTAGCCATTGGTTCAAAGTGAAGGCCTAATCAATCCAGACTTTCAAACTGTATCACCTGGGCAATTTTGCACCACAAAACTTACATACAGGACCAGTAGAAAACCATTACAATGCAATATCCAAAAACAGTTTTTTGAAAGGCAAGGAGGCTTCAAACGTAGGAACTGAGAAGCACAAAGAAAAAGTTTGTGTGTGTCAGTGTGTCAGCACTTAACTCTGGAATAGGTTAAAGTCAATCATCTTTTGTTCTATTGTAAAATTGTTCCCAGTGGTCTTTTTTTCCCCGAATCAAAAAACCTGCGTTGTTTTCTAGAACGTAGTGCCTGCAGAGCGGCAGGAGTTCATTAGAAAGCCATCAGAGTTTTGGGCAGGACTGGTGGTGCATAGAAACTCACCACCCTCTTTTTCGCCGAGTCCTAAAAGCAGGGAGCTTGTGGCTCACCCAGCATATTTTCTATATCACAGCTGAGCTCTTTTTCCACATTGCATTTTGTATGCTCCTGATTCACAACAATTTGAATAAATAAAAACAAAAAAATGCAATTTTAAGCTTGAAGCACTGGGTTTCGAGGCTATGAAACAGTTGTGGAATTTTCTGCTCACGTGCACACCAAGATGAGGATTGGAGAAAAAGCTTCACCATGCAAATGCAAAAATCAGGTCTAGCTGAAGCAATTAGTTATGGTGCGCTTGGGGGGGTGGGGAGTTCAGGTGCATAAAAACAGAGGAAGTTAAGGCCCTGCCTTCAGTCCAAATATATGCTTTAGTCTCTCAACTGAGCCCTTCAGAGACAGCAGTATGCCACTGGGAGGATGTGCAGAAGGTGGCAGCTGTCTATCCATCTGACTTTGCATCAGATGTTCACCACCAGGCTCAGACCTATGGGGCGCCGTTTGTAAACCGGTTAAGTAAAATTTTAACAGCAATATTTTTGATTATTTAGCCTCTTTTATGAGAAAAAAAATAGGTTTGGTTTTTCAAATGTGTTTTTTCACCTTTTAATTCATGTATTTATAAATGTTACATTTACTTGCTTAATATTTAGTTAGCAAACTAAATATTTAATTTAGAGTTAAATATTTATTTTATAATTATATATTTAACTTGCAAACTAAATATTTAATTTTTAAGTTAAATATTTATTTTATAATTATATTGTAATGGTTGCCTACAGTGCAGTTACAACCATGACCAAGAAAAAAGAACTTGTAACTTGTAATGTGTTTAACAGGTGGAATTTGCAGGTTCTAATGGTCATGTGATTATTTGTCATTACCCTATTGGGCCAATGGGTCCTGCCAGGTCAGGTGACTGTGACACACCTTGTTTGTTTTTTTTTTTTAATCAAGAATCAGGTGCGCGGGGAGGCGGACTTTGTTTTTGGTTTTGAATGAATGGACAGCTGTCTGCCGACCAGGAGCGTGGCGGAGCGGGATTTCGCGGATTGGGGATTACTTTTCCTGTGCTGTTTGGGATTACCCTCCACACTACATTCTACGTTTTTTCTTTTTGGATGGAATAACTTTCGAGCGCCTGGGACATCCCGTAGGAGGAACTGCCGCAGCCTTGACAGCCGGTGGGACGCGTTTCTGTAGCCTGACGGAGCGGCCTCCCACCGGACGCGTGAACTGGTTGGACCTTTTTTTTTTCTTTCTTCTATTTTTGCCTCAGGAGTATTGTATGTTTATGTATATTTGTTTACCAGACCGGGGTCAGTGTTGATCTGTGTTTTTTGTCCGTGTATTATAAACTTTGGGGATTGCGAGTTGATTTTTTTTTTATGTTTCAAGTGTCTTGGGTGGGGCTTTCTAAGTTGTATCGGACCAACAATACACGGGTTGTCCAAACAAAGAGTTTATGCGCATTTATTATTACTATTATGATTACGATTATTGTTGTTATTAGCACGCAGAGTAATTCAACATTTGATGCTCCTATGCCTTAAACAAAGGGTGTTGTGACGATCTCCTGCCAGTGTGCGGGGCGGTTTGTTACAGAGTGGTGGCCAGTATGGGGACCGCATTGAATGTTTGTAATTATAGAATCTGTTTTCATTCCCATTATTAAGAGTATATTGTTGTTTTCTGGTTTGGCTAAGAGCCTTCTGATTTGTGATTTATGGTGGAGGTGTATATATATTCCTTAAAGGAATTATTGTTGCTCTTTAGTACTGCAAACGTGGGGTTTCACAGCCATTTATTATTATTGGGGTTTTTGTGATCTTTCCTGTTACAGCACCTCTTATGGGAACATGTTTTAGAATCTATATTCATTGTTAAATTTCAGCTTGCACCGCTATACATACATTTACATAGCTCAATTTTCACAATTAACTTACGCTCAAACTACAATAACTATGTCCAGGAGTGACCAGCAGGGTCCACCCAGTGAGGACGGGGCTGATGAAGCAGGACCATCTCCCCTCGTCGACCTAACACCAGATTCCAGTCCAGTGGATGGTCCCAGTTTACAACGTTTTGTCACTATCAGAGTCCCACGCATTGAGGTGGCAGAGTTGACCAGTCGGCTGGAATCCATGTCATGTTCATCGCTGGTAATTGTCTCAAAAAGCATGTCAGAGCTCTCTACAAACCTATGTCTGTTGAACTTCAGAAAAACTCTATACCAGGCGTTGGATGGACTGATGTGGATTTACCTTGTTCCTGATGGTGTGAATCTTCACTATGAGCTTTGTGAAGATCAGACATTTCACAGTTCAGACTTTCACTAGACCTATATTGAAAATGAAAAACAAACGTCATTTTTAATTGAACTTTACAGCTTCACACACCAACAAAACTCATTTGACATTGTTTTATGTTATTGGAATTGACACAACTAGTCCAAAATGCCAATGTTTAGAAAACCATGTTCCTTGTATAGTGTTTGCAGACTTTACATTAACAAAATAGTCCTAATAGTGAAGATGCTTAAGTTTCTGTTTCTGAGATTGATCCTTGTCTCTAAAAAAAGGTAAATACAAAAAGAAATAATGGATTATTCATTCATATAATTTTGAACCTATTATTCATTTATGGCAAGTGTCACCAACCCTGCTCCTTGTGAGCTACCACCCTGCTTATTTTCCAGTTAACACTGCTGTAGTAAATGCTGATAATCTGGATTAAATCAGTTCAGTTTCTGATTGAACACACCTGATACAGGTGAGCAGCAATTACTCAAGCAGGTTAGCTGCAAAACAAGCAGGGCAAGAGCTCACAAGGACCATGTTTGGAGACCCCCTGATTTATAGTTTCTGTGGGTCATGGTGAAGATCAAACCCTGAAAGATACCTGAACGGAATTTTGATTTAAATTTTAGAAGCTGGGGAATGAGCTCGGCTCGGAGTATAAAATACCAGAAGATCAAACAAGTATTTGTTGCAGGAATGTGGGTTAAAAACATATTAAATCACCATAATTTCTCATGGTTAAAAGGTGGAAATACTTTCAAAATGAGAATTTCATGACTAGAAAAAGGAAAATGTTTTGTTTTATGGTTCAGCTTCACTCCAAGTAAAGCAGCCGGCATCACTCAATTAGCGCCCCCTGCTGTTGAATGGAACATCCTAACTTTAGAATGTGTGGTCAACTATTGTGATTAATGAAACAGACAGAAGGCTGTGGACCAAAACGGGACGGTTGTGGACTCTACAAAAATAAACAGCTCTCCAGTCCACCTCTGGTGTCAAACAAATAAAAATAAAGAAAAAGAAACGTTTGAGGTGTGTTGGGGAGGGGGGGTGCTAATGTCCGAGCAGCCCGTTGTTCCAGCAGAGTGGACTGTACCATCGACAGTATACGGACTGTACCAACGGGTTAGCATTCTACTACATCTGCAATAGCTAGCAATGTACAGCTTAGCCGGTTAGCTAGGGACCATAAACTTACCGCTGATTGTGGCTGTGTGGCGAAGGCTGTTGCTGATGATCCAATCTCAAATGTCTGGATAGTCATGAGAACATCTCATCCAATGTTTCTGGCCAGAAAGTGGGACTTGTCTTGAGCCAGTATAAAAACAAGGGCGACAACCCTGGCACAAATCAGTTCAGAGATGGAGCAAAAATCCAGCTTTTATTTTGGTAGGCCACTTCCGCTTATCGGCAAGTTAATTTGCAAATAATCTAAACATTTAGCTGCAAACTAAACATTTAAGCTCCAAACTAAACATTTAGCTCCAAACTAAACATTTAGCTCCAAACTAAACATTTAGCTGTAATCTAAACATTTAAATTAGACTGTAATATTTATCAATGAAACAAAGATTGAGTTACAAAACTTAAATATATACATTTTGGAAACTAAATATTTAGGTCAGCTCTAAATATTTAGTTTGAAAACTAAATATATAATTTTAAAATAAATATTTAACTTAAAATTAAATATTTAGTTTGTAAGTTAAATATATAATTATAAAATATTTTTTTTAACTAAAAAAAATAAATATTTAGTTTTCAAGTTAAATATATATTATATATAATTATACAATAAATATGTAACTCTAAAATTAAATATTTAGTTTGCTAACTAAATATTAAGTAAATGTAACATTTATAAATACATGAATTAAAAGGTAAAAAAACACATTTGAAAAACCAAACCTATTTTTTTTCTCATAAAAGAGGCTAAATAATCAAAAATATTGCTGTTAAAATTTTACTAAACAGGTTTACAAACGGCGCCCCATACAGACCTATCACTGACATTGCTCTTGCCAGTTTTTGTGTTTTTCTCACTGCACTCTCTCCCAGCACAGAGGACACTGGAAGCAATGGTAGAACATGTGCAGAAACCTAGATTAGAAGTTGACATAGGCAAGCTTCCTCAGAAAGTGTAAACTGTTGATTCAAGACATTTTTTCTTGAATTTATAGACAACTGTCTGATAAAATTAATATTCATTTTTATACAAGACAGTCACCAGTTTAAATAGAACGAGAGCCAGGTAGAAGCTTCTAGGAGGATTTTGTTTTTTTAAACCGTTCACAAGAACAGAGTTTAAGAAACACAGAGAAACAGTTCTCAGCTCAATACCATTCGTTCACCCTTATCTCTCCATTCTGTGTCCTCAGCACCTGCCTGAATAAGTGGCCCAGTCTATATGAGGTCAAAAAAGGATTAGCTTAAAGAGAATAAAAACTAGATTGCAAATAAAAAAGAAAAAGATTTCAATTTGACTTAAAAAATGATCAAATCCATTCATCATTGAACTGCTTATCCCTTTCGGGGTCACGGGGCTGCCGGAGCCTAACCCAGCTACTCAGGGTGAAGGCGGGGGACACCCCTGGACTGGTCGCCAGTCTGTTGCAGGGGCCACAGTCACACACTCATAAGGACAATTTAGAGTGACCAATTAACCTATGAAGTATGTTTTTGGATGGTGGGAGGAAGCCGGAGTCCCTGGAGAAAACATGAGAGAACATGCAAACTCCACACAGAAAGGTCCCCCATTGGTGACACTGTTTCAAGTCCCCCAGCCAGGACTTGAACCAGGAACCTTCTTGCTGTGAGGCAAGAGCGCTAACCACTGCGCCACCGTGCAGCCCTGATTTAATGCGATAACGCTGATTTATAAAAACTATAATCATACTTTACCATATGGAAAAAAGGTTAATTTGTAACAGCTTCTGTTTTGTGTTTTTATCTTTTGGTTTTGACTCTAATTTTACGTGAGGGTGGGGCTTTGAGCCCATGAGTCAATCTATTCAGCACATGGGTTTGAACACTGAACACTGAAAAACAAAATTCAAAATTGATACTGAAAAATCCAAATTTAAAGGGGAAGATCCCAGCAGACACAGGATGTCTTGAATATAGACATAGATGTCTATTAATTATCAAATAAACATAGATGTCTATTAGATAACTAATAAACATAGATGCCCATTAGTCATCCAATAGACATCTATGTCTAATAAAATGCTCAGGTCTAGGCTTACGGCAGGGACAGAGCATGGAGGAAGAAGCATCTAAAGCTGTCCTCAGGGAAAGTGGGAGAGACCCATTGGAGAGGACCATAGTTCAATAAAGAGGAAAACCCACAAACAAGTAAAGTTCCACACAATCGCAACCTCTTCACCAGAAGAACACCTAAGTTTATGAATCCCGTAAGGTATCCAAAGTACTTAATCCAACAAACCAGATCGAATCACACGAAAATGAGAAAAAGTGGAAATAAAAGGAAAAAAATTGTGATCCAATCCGATCATGTCCATGTGTCCACACCTGACAGTTGTAGCAAGAACAACTGCTACCGCTCCCTCCAGCCACCAGAGGGAATCCTCTCCTAAATATTGACGGCCTTCCACCTTCCTCACTTCCTCTCCCTACGTGCACTGCATCCAGTCCATGTCTACCCAGCTGTTCGTCATTGTGTCATTAGCTCACGTCCTATTTAAGCCATGCTCGGACTATCTGTCAGTGCATAGTCTTGTTTCACTCCATGTGCCTCTGTCTGTGTATTCTCTGCTCCTTTACCTTTGTGTATGACCTTTGCCTGTTTATTTGCTCTCCGTCCTGCCCCTGTGTTTTTGAACCTTGCCTGGATTTTGACTATCGCCATGTCTTGCTCCTGTCCCCGAACATTAAACCAGTTGCATATGGATCCATATGTTTCCGAGCCGTTGTTACAGAAGACTACGCCTCACCTGGATCGAGCAACTGGATCCAGCAACTCGCCTTCCAATCCTGCCGGGCTCGCCGCCATGTTGTTGGAGCACGGGCAACAACTGCATCACCTAGCGGCATCACGGGCCGTTTCGAGACCTACCCACCGGGTACTGCTCCACCCTCGACGCCTGATGCATCCGTAGACCTCTTCACGTTCAACATGGCCACTTCCGGTACATGTCTTTCCTTACCGGATAAGTTTGACGGCAAACCGAGATGTGTAATGGGTTCCTCATGCAGCGGGATGGGGAAAGCAGTCTGCTCGGGCCTCCTGAACTTTAGTTTCATCCATGCCTCAAAAAAGGTACCCTCATTTTATTCCTCGGGTTAATGCAGGACAGAAAGCCATCAAATTCAGTAAGACAGAGAGGAGAACACCGGGAAGCAGCTGTTCAGACACAGTGAAGAGATGATCTTGGTAGCTTGTTGGAGATTCTAAATGTTTTCATGAACCCAAACCATTGAGGCATGATCACTGATGTTTTTGTAGAGCTTTTCAAAATAAATGAACCTGATTTCTTAACATCATCCATGTCTTTCATGTGTTTTAAATGACATAAACAGAGGAATTGCTCTGTGTAGCTAACAGGCTGTAAGATAAGCTTAAGTCTTGAAGAAAAATAATCAAGAAATGCTGTGTGTGTGTTTTTAAAAACAGAAGACTCTTGTGCTCACTGTGTCTCCCTAGTACCTAGAGGAGGGTTACTCCTCAAATTCTTTATGCCGAGGTTTACTCCTAAAACTTCTCTCTTCATGCCACCTTGACCTTGTTTTGAATAAAAGCAGCAAGGCAGGAGAAGAGCGTGAGAGACCGCTGGGAGCTTCTGCGCGTGCGGAGCTCTGTTGTGCGCTCTCTCTCCTGCTGCAGCTGGAAAAAGAAACTTACTCTCTTCATTTGTGTGAACCCTGGTTCTTATGGATTTTTATTAGTTCAAAGACTGCTTTTAACCTAACACAGGCTAAAAACAATAGCTGCTAGCTCCGTGTAGCTAACGGCTAAAAACATTAGCTGCTAGCTCCGTGTAGCAAATCTACATCCTGAATCCTAACAGCGGAGATGGCTGCAGAAAGAAGAGGAGCAAGCCTGGTTTCCTTGTGAGCAGAGAAATCAGCAACAAATTAAAATAACTGGTGTGAACATGGATTACTGAGCAAATGAAAGGTGCGTGTGTTGCCAGGGAAATTATCGGCATGAAAGTGAAACTGATTTGTGAATCAGAACAAAATAAAATGTTCTCATAAATCGTGAAATGTTCATCTGTTATTTTCTGCATTTGTGATCGAATTTTACACAATGAACCCACTAACCATCATCATTCTGTCTGTGATGGAATAAAGGCCAGTCTCCAATAGACGCTGGTCTCTAATGTAAGATGGGTCGGCCGACATTTTTCAAAGTAAACGCCACGGCTTCTATCGGTAGATAAACAGTATACTGATTGGGCTTGATGAGGAAAGCCACACACCTGTCTATAAAACCTTAATGCTCACAGTACATGTCAGAGCAAATGAGAATCATGAGGTCAAAGAAATGCCTGAAAAGCTCAGACACAGACTTGTGGCAAGACACACATCTGGCCAAGGTTCCAAAAAATACCTGCTGCACTTATGGTTCCTAAGAGCATAGTGGCTTCCATAATCCTTAAATGGAAAATGTTCAGGACAACAAGAACCCTTCCTAGAGCTGGCCGTCACTTGTCACCAACATTTCTGTAAGTATTTCTGGATATGCACTATTGTTTTTTTTGGCAGTATAGCATTGGAACTGCTGCTTTTCTGACAAACTGCCACTCCCTCAGGCTCAGCTGCCATCAGTGCCTAAATATGCCCTACTGCCAAAAAACAAAATTCAACTCGCCACTGTGAACAAACTCTCTTATTGCCTGAAGACACAAGTATCTTCAGAGATCTGTCAAAGCAGAGCAAAGTAAAAAGAATAAGATAACTAGAAAAGTTGCACGCCTGTGAAAATGCTAGTGTTAATGCTTTTGTTTAATATGGTCACTGAATATGCTAAAGTTGTTTGCTGAAGATGCTGAAGAAATTTCCTGTAATTGTTGAAGGGATTTGCTGAAACAGCTAAGGCTTTTTGCATAATGCTAAAGTTGATAAAGAACTTGAAGTGTCAGGGTACAAAAGCAGATCCTAGAGCAGAGTCATTGGATTTTAAAAACAGTTTATTCAAACATACCCATAAAGGACTATTCCGGCAGGGAGAAGCAGCCAAGAACATGCTTAAAAAGAGGGGGAAATGATGATGAGGAGCAGGTGTGCAAGGAGGCGCCCAAAGATGAGAGACGGCCAAGCCCACTGCCACATACCACTCTGTAGAACAAAACAAAACGGACAAAATCAGCACAAAACACCACAAGAAAAAAAAAAAGACCAAACCATAACATGAAGTTGCAGGAGAGTACAAGGAATTTAAAAAATGTCTTAAAAATGTTTTAAAACCTGTGAAATTTTAAAAAAAACATAAAATCTATGAATAAGTGCAATGAAAGTGAATGTGTCGAATGTTTTGATATTAAAATTGCATTTTGCAGAAAGTTCACGATGAATTTGAAGAAGATTGCTTTTAAAAAATTGCATCAAATTTTTATATGCGTAAATGGTATGAATACCAAAGTACAAGAATGAATGTCCTAAACATGCTGAACGTTTTGATACCAGTATTCCACAGTTTTAAAAGTGCACAAATAATTAAAGACTTTCTTTTAAAAACATCTAAAAAATTGTCAAAATTTCTAAAACTGGCCAAAAAAAACGCGTCAATTAGCTAAGAAAACCAGATGCTAAATGAGGTAGCATAACACTAAAATAACAGCTTATTGCCAAATTATTTGAAAATTACTAGAAAAAGATAAAAACATAGCCCACCAAGCTAGCATGACATTAATATAACGGCATTTTGCTAATCTACTTAAAATACTGATACAAGTTGAATTATTCCAAACACACGTAAGTAAGTGGATCTATTATGGATTTACAGCAAACAGTAACATAAAAACATGCATGTGTCATTGAATGTGAAAAAGGTTCCCTGGAACACTTAAAACATGTATGATGTGTGTGTGTGTGAAGGAAGGTGTCGTCGGCATGGTAACAGATTCAAAGTCTAGTTATGCTGAGTGAGTGCAATGTGATTTGGTGTAAAAACCATCGAGAAGAATTAATATTGGTGGGAATGGGCGAACTGAGTGAATTTTGTGTTAGACTAGGGGCTGTAGGGACAAAACTGTTTGCCCCACAGGTTTGAGGGTTACAATTTTCCTACGTTTTGATGAAAGAAATCGTGACTCTGTGACAAATGGGGTTCGAGTAATGAGAGTTTGTCAGGAAAATTCATCTTAAAAAATCGAACCGCTCCACTCAAGCTGTGACATCATCCACTCAAGATCTCGAACATTCCGTCCACTGAACTACATTGAAAATGTAAAAATCCTAAACTTGAACTCTATTATTTACAAAACCATAAGGTGTGTCAAAAGCTGAATACACCATAAATTGCTCAATCTTTGCTGAACATTTTTAAGTTTAAATGGTGTCTCTGAAGGCATGCAGAAGTTCATAGGTTTCAAACTGCACAAAGCTTTTGAAGAATTTGAAGAATTGCTCATTCATTTCCTATGAGACGTATTTTGCTCAATATTTCAAAAACTCTAAAGTATATGAATACCAAAGAGTACAACTAGTAATGTCTTTAATGAGCTGAATGTTCTGATATCAAGGTTGCTGAAATGGCTGAAAGTATGGATTTTACGTGTCAAAAAAACGTACGGAAGAGAGGAGGAGAACCACTATAGAGTGTGAATGCTCCAAAGCATTCACACAATTAAATTAGCAAAAACTGTCCTTTCTGTTTCACTTTTTAGGTGAAACTAAACATTTTGCCAAGCTTTCTTTTCGGAATGTTTGCTTTGGTCAAAACTGAGGACAGTAGTGACCAGCGTGTTGCTCTACCTGACAAGAAAAAATGTTCTCCTCAAACACTCAGTTGGTTTGAACTTTTCTTCCATTTTTCTGCATATTCAAACTTTCTAGCATGAATAAGGGTTCAACTGGAATACATGCATAATATAGCCCAATATCACTGAGATTTTTGTCTGTTTGTGTGCATTATGCTCTGTAAATTTGTACTTTGAAATACTGGTCAGATGCACAACAGCCCTGGTAAAATGACTGTAGTCCAGTTGTAAAAGCCCATACTTTCCCATAATCACAACTTTATTGAATCCACAGTCAGCCATCAAAAAGGTTGTTTGAAGAGCTTTTAAAAGCAAATAAATATGCAAACACAGCACATCTAGGAAAAAAAAAAAGCATTTACGTACCATTAAATATTTAGAAGCTGTGCTAAAATGGTAACCGACTATGTAAACAATGATGCAAATGCTCACGCCTACTCTCATAAGTATACTCAGCTCCTTCCACATTTAAAACATGAATTCATATTTTTAATGCAGAATATGCATTATTACTTTTCATCTTTTCCCTTTTCTATTTGTTCATTCTGGTTGTTATCTAAAGAGAATTGCTGTTGTTCTGAACGGGTCACATTTTACCCAGAGGGCTTTCTATAATACCCTTTTTCAGTAGAGCACTTTTTACTGATCCTGGCATCTACTGCTCAGGTGTTTTTTTTTTTTTTTTTACTGGAACATAAAACTTGAACATATTTCTCACATAGTTCACCTTTTAACTTCTAGGTTTTTTATTTCTCAGAATGTAATCATGAAGGAAGAAATGAACAAGCAGGCCGGCCACGGCTGACATAAAGCAGATGTGCTCTGCCCCGCTGAGTTTTTGGCATCTACAGTGGAGGCTGAAAATAAAGTATCTTAAACTCAGTGGGGAGTGCATATTTGGAAGGCTTTTACATTAATTAATAGGCAAACTTGTAAGAAAACCACAGTGAGCTGAAAGCAAGGATGACACAGTGCTAATGAAAAATGATCTTTTTGTTTAAACCAGCTCTAAGATTTCTTTACACCATTTTGTAAAACAACTGTAATATGTTTGAATTCTTTCCTTCTGAAAACAGGTTTGTAAAATGATTTTTAAAAATATTTTCTTTCTACTGGCAAGACAGAAATGTTTTGTCAGCATGTTTCTTTCCCCTCCTCTGATTGACCTACTTTTTGGGATGTTAATAAGTCAGGAAGGAAACGTTTGCCGTCGCCTTGTCGGATTTGCTTGCAGTGGGCTGGCATCACACTGCCGTTAACCTTTGGGACGATAACTCTGGCTTTCTTTTCAGATTGATGCAAAGCAGGTATGATGACGAATACTGGAGGGCTGAAGGAGCTTTTTGCAGCTGGCGGCTTTGTTCTATGGCCCGCTGTCTGGCACTGCTTCATTCAGGATGATCAATTTTAATCAAAATAGGTTGGTATCTAAAAATACTTGTCACAGGCTGGCTCACATGGCCAAGCCTGGCTCCCCACTGAGACAGAGTTTAGCTCCTCTTACACTCAGGATATTTTGAAACATTCATCTGGACTTGCATTTGCATTTACATGAGAGGGACCCATCATAACAACATAAGTCTCTTTTTGAAGGCTTTTGTAAATAAAGCAGGTTGAAAATGATTACAGTCTTATAACAGAAAAGTAACTGTCAAAAATGAATGTGGATCAATCAGTTTCCTGTTTGTTTAAACACTTACAGCATCTCACTCTTGTAATACAGTGGGATCAGTGTTGCTGTAATTCTGTAAATATTTTACTGATATTTGTGCTCTTTCTTTGAACATCCAGCTGCAGTAATAGTAACGTGCATGCTTTTAAAGTATAGTTTGGATGTACATGGTTTTTAACAGATTCCTTCAGTTTCAAAGCGCACTGAAGGCCACTTGAGGGTCTTTGGAAAAAGAATCACAAAAACCGAATAAAACAAAAGTCTTGTCAAAGTTGAAATGAACAGTGGTGTTGCACAGAAAGACCATGGATGGACAAATGCATTGCTCTTTTTTTCATGATGTTTTAAAATTGTAGGCTTTGCTGCTATCATTTTCCACTAAGCTGTGAACACATTATTTAGCATTTTTCTTTCTTGTGGCACAGAGAAGATTTACCTTTCCACACTATATGGTGGGCTGTTTTCTAAGGCGCATCGTCAATGGTCTGTTTTTGAACTTATGTCATGACTCACCAAACTATAACACACATTAAGCAAGACAAATAGAAATAAGTCCATCAGTCAGACTTTTGTATTGTGCTCAGAGTAACACTAGAACATGTTTGTAACACATTAGCTGTCTTAAAGTGTTAACCATGCATACAACCCATAAAAAAACAGACATATTAGATCATTTATCAAGTGTCTGAAAAAAGCAGAAGTGATAACCTAAAATCCCAAAGCATACAGAAAACACCTTCACTTAAAAAGCTTAAAAAGCTCAAAAATGTGCTCACAGTGCTGAATTAGGTCAATACAAAGTACATATTAATTATTGAAATATTGATAGAGAACCATGTGTCTCTTCAAATTTCTTTGACATCATTTAGCACTGTCAGGGAGGTGTTGGAGGACCCAACCAGGAGACAAGGCTTGTGACAGAAACTTTAAACATTTCATAAATAAACTGAAACATGGCAAAAAACCGTGGCAAACCAAAGGAGTGACAACAACGCAACGCAGATGACCTGACAATGATGAACAGAAAAACCGACACTTAAATACACTGAGGTGGATAACTAAATGAAGACAGCTGTGGAGATTTACCCTAACTTAGCGAGTCTGACAGGAAAAAGCATCACAAAACCTAAGCACAGAATCCTCACAAGCACAACCAGAATTAATCCATATATAAGAAATTATTAGGCAAGGTGTTTAAAAAATAAGGCTTTTAAATTCACCTTATAGCATGGAAAATCCAATATTTCTAGAAAAACTGCAGACTCCA